>JAUZST010029508.1:0-29579 GCA_034779995.1 Parotocinclus haroldoi | reverse complement strand
GACTTAGCAAAGTGGTAGTGGCGGGGGTGAGTATAAATAGGGTGAAGCGAAATTACAATCAGGTGAATCTAATGCGGAGCAATCAGAACTCGGGTGACGGTGCGCATGCGATGGGACGGGTTTGGTCGCTGGAACCGGCCGAGGGTGTGACACGTAGTTGTAGATATTGAAAAAAAAATGAAACACGGACAAGTAAACTTCGATCTGATTTGGGAGAGTGAAGCAAAAATATTATAGACATACAAATTTTCTAAAGTAATAATCTCTCTTGCTTTCCACACTTGAAAAACTTTGTCCGTTGGTGATGGGAGGAATGCGCGATGGGTGTTATAGTTCAGGGAGAGCAAGTATCTTTTCAATTTGATACCAGATTTTTATGAATTTGCTACAATGGGATTCTATTTCATAATAGGTCCAAAAGGTTTTCTTCTATGTAAGCAGTGTTTAAAATAATATTGGGAAAGCAGTCTGAAGCTGTATCTTCATTTGGACTAGGGGAAACATGAAAAGCAACTGATTTGTCCTGCTCTTGGCTAAGGGTATTAAAGCAGCCCTTATTCACAAATTGAGGATTATCTGCAAATGGAGTAAATGATATAAAAGTAAGAAGGAAACCAGGAAAGAAATTGGAGGCAGCTAGCAACTAGACCTGAATTGTGTCTTATGTGATGTGGTCTGGTGTGAGATATTGTTTGTTTGTTGCACAGCAGAGGACACTTGCTGGACAATAAAGAATGTATATGATCTCACTAATGTTGTTATCTTGCTATTGTCTTACTGGTGCTTTTACCCTGTTGTTTTTCTCCAATTACATTTATGCTTAAAAAGGAGTTTGTATGTGTGTGACTGTTTCACCAGGTATTTGTATACCTGGTAATACCCTGGTATTATATAAATTGAGCCTTTCCCTTACTGTTAGCCATTGGCCTAGAGCTTTTAATGTCCAGCTTTTCTTAAAAATGCGTAGGTTCTGTTTCAAGTGGGAAAAAAACAGTTGGGAACCACTGCTCCAACCTATTATCATGATGAAGGTTTAAGGCCCATAGGCACCCCTTAGCTGGTCATGTGTCCAAATCAGGCATGATTGGTTATTACTGAAGGAGAGGCGGCGCTCACCTCCCTACTTAAGTAGGGCACAGCAAGGTTAACAGGCTACAGCTATTTGGTCTAGCTTAGGGTACAGACCGACCCAGCTATTCAAAGTCAATGCAGTTTATTGACAATAATATTTAACTGCTGTTTAACAACTATCCAATCAATATCCATTCACTTTAATAACTGAGCTGTTTATGGTAGAAATTTGAGATAACATGAGGATAATCTCAATGGAGCAAACTGGAGCAATCGGATGAGAGTAGGGTCCCAAGGTTTCTTGATTTAATACTCATTATTCTTAATTGACAATTAATAGTAAACAGTAAGTATAATTTCTTCTCCTATGGCGTAAACAATTAAAATAAATTATATTGAGAATCAAAAATCTTTTAACTCCAGATGCTGAGGCCATAAACAGCTGGTCAAATTTGAAAAAGGGTTTATGGTTAATAAGTTATGTGTGTTTTAACTGCCATCATAGAATTATATTATGATGACATTTCATATTATGACATTTTCATGAATAGCAAATTACTTTGCATTAACTACTTGAAAAGTAGAATCTACGCTAGGGTCTGTGTTGCCCGTGGAGACTTAGGTGTTGCAATTGTTTATGCCACAAAATGGTAAAATCTGTACTCTGCTTAAAGGTTTCAAATGTTTAAAAGGTGATACTGCATTGCCTGTTTTGGGAATTAATATTTCTTCCAGTGAACTCCCTCGTGGTTGTGTGCAGCCAGCCAGGTATGTTTATGTTTATATTCGATTATGTAATAACGCTTATGTATAACAAAAATAACGCTGAAATTTCTCTAGGTGAGTCGAGAAAAAACATAAAACAAAAACATGTAAGTGCTGCAAAAAGATGATACAAGTGTGGAAATCCATCCTCTGCTCCTCCATCACGGTGTGGTATGCCGGGGCCACTACCAGGGACAGACACAGACGCATTGTGTGCTCTGCTGAGAAGGTGATCGCCTGTAGCCTCCCCTCTCTCCATGACCTTAAAACTCTGCCTCAGTCACTTTAACATTGCATTTTAATTGCAATATCTATTGGATTGCAAAAACATTGTGATACTGTTTTACTATCTCTTCTATTTACTATTTTTATCACAGTGTGATAGTCTTTCATGTTTCTTGTGCACCTTTATACCGAAACGAATTCCTAGTCTGTGAATCCTGTTCATTGATAAAGGCAATAAACACCGATTCTGATTCTGAAATGTTGGCGAATGGGACTAGTAATGCGTGAGATTATACGATGACTGTGTGACGTCATGTGTCACATGACACGGCAAGACGTCATGGTACTACTGTCCACTCGCGTACTAAAAGAGCATACAGCTTTAACGGTCGAGAAGTGCGTACTGGAGCTAAACAACTACGTATGCCATCTACAGCACAACATATATCAAATATTACGTGTAAATTCACGTTATATGAGAATGCAGGCTTAAATATGTTTTATCTTTGTAACCACACTGACACCTAGTGTATATCTGTGCATATTGCATGTTCAGCTTGGTAGTTGAAATGTCTGTTGAGCTTCCATTGATATATAGGAGATTGCTAGACCTTTTATCTGCACAGTGAATATTTAGTGGTGTCCACTGTGATCCTCCTCCACCAACACTTACCCATACTTCTTTGTAGGCATTTATTTCATATTTTTAAGTCACTACAGAATCCTCGGCAGGAACTCGGCATTGCATACTCAGAGGTAACCAGAGGAACTGGAATCAGTTTGATCATAAAATAGAGAGCATGTGTGCAAATGTTTGGTTTAGGGTTTTACAGACATTATAGGCTATATATGAAAGCCTTCATTATTTTTCGCTGAATCCACACGGGTCGCGGGCCAGTCGGTGCCCACCTGGCAACACTGGGTGAAAGGGCAGGAACAACCCCAGACAGGGTGCCAATCCATCGGTGCCAACACACACACACACACACACACACACACACACACACACACACACTAAGGGCTACTTTAGAGACCCCAATTAACCTAACATATACATATATACACTTCTCAAAAAATTAAGGGAACACTTACACGACACAATGTAACTATAAAATTCACAAAGGTCACAAACTTTTGAGCACTACTCTCTCTCTATATATATAGAGTAGTGCTCAAAAGTTTGTGACCCTTTTGAATTTTATGTACTTCTGTTTTCTGTATTTTTAAAATGTACTTCTCATACAGGTTCTAATAGTAGATAAAGAGAATCTAGTTAAGCAAATGAGACAAAAAAATTATTTATTGAGGAAAATTATCCAATATTACATATTTGTGAAAGGCAAAAATTTGTGAACCTCTAGGATTAGCAATTAATCTAAAGTTGAAATTAGAGTCAGGTGTTTACAATCAGTGGGATGAGAATCAGGTGTGAGTGGGCAGCCTTTTTTATTTGAAGAACAAAGATCTATCTAACTCTGCTCTCTACATCACGTCTGTGGAAGTGGATGGATGAGTCCAAAATAGAACTTTTTGTTAGGAGATGGTGTTAGGACCCAAGTATGCGGGACCGAGGAATCACACGGTATATACTAATAATGGCGAAATAACATAGAAACAAACTAAAAAGCGTAAAAAGGAGCGAAAGGCATCCCAGATGGGAGCAACACTCTAATACTTTTTGGATTAAATGAAAAGTTATGTTTGTAGAAAGGAAAACTGTATTCCTGCATAAGAACCGTATCCTATCTGTGAAACATGGTGGTGGTAGTATCATGGTTTGGGCCTGTTTTGCTGCATCTGGGTCAGGACAGCTTGCCATCATTGGTGGAACATTGAATTCTGAATTATATCAGAGATTTCTAAAGAAAAATGTCAGGACATCTGCCCATGAACTGAATTTCAAGAGAAGGTGGGTCATGCAGCAAAATAACGACCCTAAGTACACAAGTCGTTCTACCAAAGAATGGTTCAGGAAGAAAAAAGTTAATGTTTTGGAATGGCCAAGTCAAAGTTCTGACCTTAATTCCATTAAAATGTTGTGGAAAGACCTGAAATGAGCAGTTAATGTAAGGAAACCCACCAACATCCCAGAGTTGAAGCTGTTCTGTATGGAGGAATGGGATAAAATTTATCCAAGCCGCTGTGCAGGACTGATCAACAGTTACCGGAAACATTTAGTTGAAGTTATTGCTGCACAGGGGAGTCACACCAGATACTGAAAGCAAAGGTTCACATACTTTTGTTACTCACAAATATGTATTGGATCATTTTCCTCAGTACATAAATGACAAAGTTGTTATGATGTGTCGTAGGACCCAAAGATGTGGTGACTTAGAAATCCCTTGGCGTATAATAATAATAATAATAATAATGGGGAAATAATATATAAACATACTAAAAGGGGGGAAAGGCGGAGCAAAAGCTCCCGAACATAAGAAAAGCAAGGTGAAACGGGTGTGCCGTTGTGTTGCCTCCCGGAGTGGGAGCAACGTGCGAACAGATCGCGATAGATGCCGTAGTGCATAAGGGCGAACCTGCAATGAGCATGATAGAGCGCTGTTTTGAGACGTCTCCCAAAGAGGGACTCAAATGGCAGAGTGTGAGCATAAGCTTGGGCGCGCATGTAGCGCGGGCGCAAATAAATCATGAAGTAAGTCGAAAAAATATATATATTTATTAAAAAAATATTATATATTTATAAAAAACAAAGTAAGTCGAGCCAGGGCGTGTCTCAATCCGAGCGCGCAGCTGGCTGGAGTGAGACTCAATAGGTGCCGAGGATAGAGAGAGCGTGAGCTGAGGGGTGCGAGGAGTGCAGGAATACGGAAAGAGAAACCCTCAATATGTCCCTAAAATACTGGATACCTCTGGGGTTTCCCTAGTACGTGTTCGCCCTGGGACGTTACCAACTGACCATACTGACCGAGCAAACATCCAGAGTGTTGAGGTGTATGCTCAGGAAGTGTGTGTAACGACCTGACAGCAAACAATGCTAGGACCCGCACTTAAGTAGCGGGGGAAAGCAGATGTTCGTAATCAGGTCCTAAATGAAGCACCAGGTATTAAACCGCCTCACCGATTGCTCTGCGGACGGCGGAACGCTAACACAAGTATAATCTTTTGGTCTCATTTGTTTAACTGGGTTCTCTTTATCTACTTTTTTATCTTATGTTTTAGGTCATATTTATGCAGAAATAAAGAAAATTCTAAAGGGTTCACAAACTTTCGAGCACCACTGTATATAAACATTTACTTATATTTTATGTTATCTCTGTTAATATTTTTTAGAGCTTTTGCTTGTTTAAGCTATTAGGCTATATCTCTTCTTGACTTTTTGAGTCATGGGTCACCCAAGGTTTCTTCTTCATATGTTTAGAGAACTGTTTCTTGCCACTGGCACCCAAGGTTTGCTCAGTTTGTGATTAGTCTTAGATATTCGATTAGAAGATATTACAACATTGTAAAGTTGTTTTGAGACAATGCTCCATTGTAAAATGTGATTTTACTTGACTCTCTAATCTATATCAAACTGCAATACATTCATATCAGTTCAGTGAGGAACAGCCTGCATGCCGATTTCAAGTGTTAGAAACCTCTTACTCATTTAACATCCTGCTTTAGGTAGTTGCAGTTTTATACTCTCATTAATGATTGGTCATGATCCATAGGTGTCATAAAAGATGAAGATATGCACTATACTGATTTGAACAGACCAAATGTATCATGATATGACTCTGATCTCCATTATAAAGATCTAATATGTCAGAGAATTGAGAGGCTAGACAAGTTAGTGCTGCAGAGAAAGGCAAATGGTCCATAATGGTCCAGCAGGTCACACATATTTAAATGTGGGTTTGGCAGTGGTTTAAATGTGAAGTAGTGAAAAATATAAAGGAACAAAGACAAAGGTTGGATTCGTTATCTAGATGTAGCCCTGCCTTTTGTGTCCAGTGGCTGATCAAAGTTTTTTTTAAGGACATGATGTGCCTGACAAGTGATGAACTTTACAGACCTACAGCATGCTTACACAGTTGCCAACGGGAGTCGCACTTTCAGACATTCAAGTTTTAGAAACTTTCAGTTAGGCAAATTTTAGAAATGTAATACTGACTCATATGCCATGTGCTCTGTAAAGCAATTTGTATATGTAGTACAACATACAACCCCAAATCAGAAATATCTGGGACATTAAAATGCAAAAAAAGCAAGTTTTTCTTACGCTGACTTTTATTTTATTGCAGCCAATATGTACCCAAGATATTTTATGTTTAATCTTTTCAGCTTCGTGTTGGTAGGTATTAGACCTCAATTCCTACACTTCAGGTCTGCAACACATACCAAAAAAGTTGGGATGGTACAGCATTTAAGACTTTGTAATGCTGCTATTCCTTCTCAGAAATATATTTAGGTAACTTTTAGCTGCTATTTTGACCCATTCTTGATTCAAATACATTGTAAGGTGTGCAGTAGTACAGGGTCGTCACTGTCACATTCTTACTTTCAGTTCAGTATACATTTTCTGTTTGGGACAGGTCAGGACTGCAGGCAGGCCAGTCCATTACTCGTACCCTCTTCTTCCACAGCCATGCTTTTTAATGTGTGCAGCATGTGTTTTGACATGAAACACATTTTGTCTTGTAGGCAGCATATGTGATTCTAAAATCTAGACTTTTCTAAATGGTCGGTGCCATCCCAGCAGTGTAAATTACTTTTCCAAAGGCACTGACTCCATCCCATATCATGACAGACCCTGACTTTGGTCTTTGTTCTGGAGCACATGGCATCCATTTCTTCAAAATCTGGATTACTGGTTCATCTGACCACATTACACATTTCCACAGGGTGATGGACCAACCACATGCCTCAGAGCCTCGAGAAGCTGATACCGCTTCTCGATATTGTTAAAATAAATGTTATTTTTTGCACAGTAAAATTAGAATATGAAAATAAAATAATTTGGTAATTTTAGAAGTTCTGCTGTTCAATACTGCTGAAAACACAGGAGTTAAAAAAACACTTTTCTTAAATAGATGCATTTTCAGTTTTAATATACACCTTTTAATTTGGAGTACTTTGTATGTCGGTTGCCTCCTACTAGAAGCATCACCGAAGCTAAATTCTGCTTCTCTGTTTAATGTTTACTAGTCAGTGCAATTAACTGAATTGCTCCCAATGACCTAAGGGTCCTGCCAATCTTATTTGTTAGAAATACACTGCTCACAAAAATTAGAATAAAACATTTTTGTGAGCAGCACATATGACATGAGCATTCAATGACTAGACCAGTCAACAAATGAGAAGAGATTTTCAAGGCCCTGTTTTGAGACTGAATCTGTGTGTTTTTTAGACATAAAACTGACAGCTAAATTTGATACTAAAACCCATTAAAACACCAAGGAGGCTGTTCTTTTAATTTAGTCTATGTCTCTTATTTTTGTTTCCAAATAGAACAATTTCCATGTTATCTTTGTTATTTTTGACATGTGCAGTTTGTTGCATGTTCATGGAAATGACACCTTGTCAACTGGTCCATAGTTTGATAAGAGAGTAAAATAAATTGGAATATCAGCTGTCTAGTTGTGGTGAGACATATTATTGCTGTATTTTGTAAGATTTGGCCATAGAGAAGCAATGAGAAGCGGCCTCTGGACTGAACCCTAATGGAAACAACGGGTAAAAATTCCAACTTTTTTTAAGCAATTGACAGAGAAAGCAAAGATAGAGTTACATCACTTCTACTAAAACTTGTATTTAAACAGATTGGTAGCCTTTATTTGGACAGTGTCAGCACATGGAATACTGGCTGAAAGTTATTACTCCATTCAAGGATTTTCCAGTTTCCACGGTTATATACCAGTTTTTCTTTTTAGGAGAGGCTCTGGCTTTCCATGTGTTAGGAAAATGCGTGACATAACAGTAACTTTGGTAGTATGGTAGTATCTGTAATGTCTATTGCTATATAGATGAGTTGTTTTTGTTTAACGCATAACACTTACATTCACCTAAAGTCATTAACACAAAACTTATTTTATAATAAAGTGTTGAAGATCTTGCATAAGTTAGTGAGCAATGGATTTAAAGTGAAAAGTAAAAGTTTGTAGTTTCTGGTTTGCTGTCATTACTAACCATTTAGGATCCATGGAGATTTATTTGTACTAGGAATACAAAAGTAAAAATAAGGAAAAACACTAATATAATGTGGAGATATGAGCTATTGTAAGTCGGAATTGCTGAAACAAGTCACGACTCGTACAAGTTCAAGCAAGTGTGGCAAATACCGAGCAAACGATGAGAACCGAGACAAATTTATCTAGTCAAACTACGTCAAGAACCAAACTTGACCTGTCCCAAGGTGGTCACGATCTGAGATACCACTGTATTTGCTTAAAAAATAAGTGCTATCAAGAGTACCAGTTCTATATTCAAACTAAATAAATTCAAAGTCGATTTATTTTCTACGTTTGTATTATCATTCATTCATTTTCTTCTACACTTGACAATGGACAGGGTTGCTAACCAGTGGCACATACCACAAGGCAGGTACAACCTTAGACAGAGCAGAATTCCATCATAGATGCTTGTATTATGGATTATATATGATCTAATATGTAATTTGACGGGAATGGCACCCAAGCCAATAAAGTTATAGGTAAATAAAATTATAAATGAATGATTATGTGTTTATTAATATTGCTTATTTTCATTAGATTTTTTTATATAAAACACCGAGGTGCTGGATCCACAAGGAGACTGTCTGTGTTTCACCATGGCTACGTAGTGACTGAACTACTTAGTCAATTTTTACCGGTTGTGTTTTAATGAAAACAGGACCTTGCTCCTATAGTTCCCTAGTTATCTTGAATTTCTCTTGACATCATGAATGTCACAATCTCAGAACTGCGGCACGTACACAGGTTTAGCAATGGTCAGCAGAAAAACAGCACATCTGTGACACATTTTGTACAGATAGGGCAAGCCTCTGACTTATCGACCAATCGGTTCAGGCAGAGGGACAAACAATACGTAGTCAGATGATGCTTAAAATGAGCTCTTGCATCATATGTTAACATGGGTCAAAGTTTTACTCTGGATCAAACTCTACCCAGATGATGTACTATTACAAGTGGCCTGTCAAATGATTAACCGAGTGAACTATGTTAGCTTAACATTTTACGACATCTCTTTCGTGGTCTTACGTACTGCAGGTGTAATTTGGCACGAAGCTTGATGTTTTGCCTTCCTCTAACTCCTCCCTCCAACAAATAAAAAGGCACCAGCACTGGATGGGAAGACAAGGAGTTAAAGATCCAGGTGATGAGGTCTTGTTAGGTTCTTTTGGAGCTAAAAAGGTAAATTGCTTTCAATTTCTTTTTTTTCTGTGTATACCTATAGACCACATTGTAATGTTGACTTGGAATGTTGCTAATTCTCCCTTTCTCCTTCTTTCTTGCAGGAGTCTTTGGTGACCAGTTTTACTCTCCCATATTGCCTTAAGTGAAAACATCACTTTTCTCAGATTATAACCATGCCCCCTGAGATCCAGTCCCAGAACCAGTCAGCTCTCCAGGTCCTCCAGGGCAACTTGGGCTCCCTTAGCCCAGCTCTTAGAGAGTTCATTGAGAGCAGTGTGAACCTGTGTATGCCGGATGCTCTCCATATTTGTGATGGATCAGAGGAGGAGAACAATGCCATTCTGGCTCAGTTGAAGGAGGCTGGGATGATCAAGAGGCTGATCAAATATGAAAACTGGTATGAAATTTGTAGATATAATTCTAGTTCATATTCGGGCCTTCTTTATCATTTTTAACCTGGCCTGTTATAAAAACTGTTTTAGTGAACAAGTAGTAAACTAAATTATCTATAGTGGTGCAGGTGATTAATTCATAGTATGGTACTATCATCCACAGCTGGCTGGCACGCACTGACCCTCGTGATGTAGCTCGTGTGGAGAGTCGGACCGTGATTGTGACACAGGACCGGTGTGAAACTGTCCCATCTCCCCGTGGAGGTGGCATTAGCCAACTGGGGAGATGGATGTCCAAGGAGGAATGGGACAAAGCCATGAATGAGCGATTTCCTGGCTGCATGAAGGGTAAGGATATTTTCACTTTGTGAAGTTACACTGAATACTCATAAGCATGTAAGAAAACCATTTAATATCGTACAGCATAGAAAACAATTTACCATGTAACTTGGTTAAATTTGATATTCAAGCATACTGTGACATCGGTATTGTTGTGGGTTTATGCTGCCTGGACGAGTAGGTCTTAACTAGATTGTAAATACTGCATTGCCAAAAGAGACACACTAGTATAGGAAGTGGTAATTAAATCTGAAGTTAATCTTATTTTGTGTTTCATAATAGTAGCAAATAACAAAATTGACTTCAAGGCTGTTTTAAATCAGGCAGGGATCTAGGTACTAGGTACTGATTCCACAACGTTTTAGTTTTGGCAGAATAGAATGTTCGTGTTATGTCATAAATGTACTTTTATTTCTGTTTCATAGGTCGTATCATGTATGTGATCCCCTTCAGCATGGGTCCAGTGGGATCCCCTCTGTCTAAAATTGGAGTAGAACTGACTGACTCACCTTATGTGGTAGCTAGTATGAGGGTGATGACCAGGATGGGAAAAGCTGTACTGAATTATCTTGGGAATGGTGAATTTGTCCGCTGCCTGCACTCTGTTGGCTGTCCACTGCCTCTTAAAAGTATGTGACTAGCCTAACTTTACTAACAAGGAGTTGCAATGCTATGAAAGCAAATGTGAACTTGGAATCTTAAACACATTGGTCACTTTCTTTTTCTATCATCTCCTTACAGAATCCCTGGTAAACAACTGGCCATGTAATCCTGAGCTCACCCTAATTGCTCATATTCCTGATGAAAGGAAGATTGTGTCTTTTGGCAGTGGATATGGTGGAAACTCACTGCTGGGGAAGAAGTGCTTTGCTCTCCGTATCGCCTCCCGCATTGCTAAAGAAGAGGGCTGGCTTGCTGAACACATGCTTGTAAGAGATATACATATTTGTTACACACATTTGGTACACATGAAACATCCTGTAATGTTTCTTTTCAGACTACAATATATGTCTCACTCAAATCACATCACATTACTTTCATACAGATACTGGGTATCACCAATCCTGCTGGAAGAAAGAAATACTTTGCAGCTGCATTCCCGAGTGCTTGTGGCAAGACTAACCTGGCCATGCTTAGTCCCACGCTGCCCGGGTGGAAGGTTGAATGTGTGGGAGATGACATTGCCTGGATGAAATTTGACAAAGAAGGTACTCTACATTTATGTATTTGAGCTATTCTTAATTCGTGATTATACAGCAGCTGGCTCTGACCTTAATTTGATCTGGTTGAGAACATGGCTCACCGTGATAACATTTGTGATTAATTATTTTATTTCATTTTTTAAACACCAAAACAATATTAAGACATTTTATGCATATGAACATATAACATATTCAAACGACTCTAATAAATATCCAAATTCCAAAGTTTTATTCTTAATTATTTAATTTCAAACTAATACACTTGGTAGTGTTACTGAAAGCAAGTTGATCTTGTAAACAATCTACTGGATTTGCTTTGTGGAAGAAGCGCCCATTATACGACCATTATATGTCTGAATTCTTAGCGTTCTTTTGAGACACTTTAAGTAGGCAAATCGATCATATCGCTACTAGTAGGAAGTCACAACTATCAAATGACTGGTGCTCAGCACTTCTAGACATGTTGTATGTTCATCAAACTGGCCCGGAGATTCCAGTGCTGAGGTACAGTAGGAAATTGTTATGGTGTACACCTACGACTGGCAGTAGTTATTGACAGTATTTAAACATAGCCAGTAAAAATGTAGGTGTTATTCGATTTGTGTTTGTATATTTGTTAAATATACTCCAAAAGCACTTTTACAATTCAATTGTAAATACAAATTTATTTCTGTGTCTTATTTTTTGTGTTTTTAGGGTTTTTTTTTCTAATGTTATTACGCTACCTGAATGCTTTTCTATAACATCAAAATTATAAATGCTCCAAAAATTAGGTTAAATGAATAAACTAGCTACCACACTTTCGATTACATTTTTTTTTTTGTTTTTACACAAATACAATAATACTGTTTCTTGATTTGCCGTTGATGCTGTACTTTAGAGGTACTCCAATTTCCAAATTTTGAAATTGTGCGAAAAGAGGAGACACTTTTATAAAAGCCCAGATTAAATACTCAAATGTTGCTAAAAGATGGTTATGCTAAGATGAGGTGGAAAAGTTAGAATAAAGCCAAATTGAGAGAAAATGTGATGGAATGTTACATATAGATATGATTTAATATAGGGCATATAAATTTACCCAAACAACTCATTACATTACGAGGGCCACTACCCGGCATGTCCAAACTACAAAGAACACACCCATAAAAAGAATGTGAAAGGCTGTACAGATTATTCCACTAAAAGCAAAAAGTTACATTTTTCCATGTTTGCATTTTTTGCCCTAATCATGATAGCCTATGTCATCTAAAGTTTCTTTGCATAACTGTAGTGGATGGAAACACGACTTTAATTCACACTTTATTGTGCTGAAATTTCATAAATGAGCATACCATTTTGCAAAACCTTGGATGGTAAGAAATCTTTGAGTGTTGAAGTGAAAGCACTGAAGGAGAAACAAACAAATACTCTAATGTTATTATAAATTGTATGTGAAACTTGTCTTTTTACTAGGCAACCTTAGAGCCATCAATCCAGAGAACGGCTTCTTTGGTGTTGCTCCTGGAACATCAGCTAAAAGCAACCCCAATGCTATACAAACTATATGTAGGAATACAATCTTCACTAATGTGGCAGAGACCAGTGATGGAGGGGTTTACTGGGAGGGAATGGACCAAAAGTTGCCAGAAGGGGTTACAATCACCTCATGGAAAAACAAAACATGGACACCAGAAGATTGTAAGTGCCTTCTGTCTATATTTCTGAATTACAGCTTATTTTTCCAAATAGGTCAGTATAAATCGTTTACATTTTTCTCTCAGCTGAACCCAGTGCCCATCCAAACTCCCGTTTCTGCACTCCAGCCTGCCAGTGCCCAATTATTGACCCCCAGTGGGAGTCTTCTGAGGGTGTTCCCATCGAGGCCATCATTTTTGGAGGACGCAGACCAGAAGGTGTGCCGCTGGTATATGAATCCTTTAACTGGGCACATGGAGTCTTTGTAGGTGCAAGTATGAGATCTGAGGCAACAGCCGCTGCCGAACACAAAGGTAAGCACATATATCAGAGATACGTACATTGTATGTTATATGTAGCAATAAATATTTCTGAAATTCCTATTTCTTTCATTTCTGGTACACAGCTAAGGTGATCATGCACGACCCCTTTGCCATGCGCCCTTTCTTTGGATACAATTTTGGTAATTATATTGCCCACTGGTTAAGCATGGAACAGCGCTCCAGTGCCAAGCTCCCCAAGATCTTCCATGTCAACTGGTTCCGCAAGAGTCCTTCTGGAAACTTCCTATGGCCTGGTTATGGAGAGAACATTCGAGTTCTGGAATGGATGTTCCGAAGACTAGATGGTGAGGTTGCAGCAGTTCCATCACCGGTGGGCTACATCCCTGCCACTGGCTCACTCAACATGAGTGGTCTGAAAGAGAGTGTGAATCTTAATGAGCTCTTTGACATCTCTAGAGATTTCTGGGAGAAAGAAATTCAGGATATTAGGCAGTATTTTGATCATGAGATTAACAGTGATTTACCAGCAGAGATGGAGAGACAGCTAGAAATGTTGATGCAAAGAGTAAGACAATTGTGAGAGACAGAAAAGAGAACAGAAAGAACAGTAGAGTGTAGTAAATAAAAGTAAAGTAAAGTAAAGTAAATAAAAAATTTTCTTTTTTGTATCAATGGCAAGTTTCATAGAGGTAGGAAAGTTCTTCCATTTTCACAAATTCAGTGTTTTCTTTAAATAATGAATGTAAACTTGCTTATACTAACTATTACCACCTACTACTTCATATAATGTGTTTATATAAATGTATAATGTATCATTAAGTTATTTATGACTCCACAAAGACATACATTGGTCCACATTTTATATTTCAATGACTGTGCAGATTGATGTGTACTAACATAAGTATTTTTATATCTTTTGTGATTTTTATTTTATTCTGAGTAGTGAATATTCCTTAAACTTGGAATGTAATAGGTGATTACATTTCCACTGATATTTCAAAATTAATATGAAACAATTCAAAGAAGAAGCATTTTATTTCATTAAACAAGTGTCAATGAAAAGTCAAAGATTATGCAAACTCAATGATCATGATTGAGTAGTAAGTGTTATATTCATGGAGGTGAACAGAAGCATGTCAAACGGGACAAGAGTGCCCCACATTGACTGTTCAGTCCATAGGACTTGGATCAACAGTTCTTGTGGGATCCGCTTCATAGTCATTTCGAAATATCCCCTAAATTTTGTGAGCAGTATATTATTCAGAATGTATTAACTCACTGTATTTTGCAATGCAAAAGTAAGATAGGAAATTTATTCATTCAAAGGGATTCTCAGCATAAAATGTTAACGTAAAATGGAAAATTATGTGCTACGTTTACACTGTGAAATGTCTTTATTTGATGTGATCTGTTAAAACTGACTTGTAATGACTACAAAATTTAAATTATATTAATGTTATAGAAACTAAATGGGTTATATTTATTAAATACATTAACTATTGAACTGCTTAGCTGCATGTTAGTGCTTAATTTACTTTTGTTAAATAAGTTACTTATAGTGTTGTGTAATTTTCTTTAGTAACCAGTGTTTTTGGAAAATCAAGCAATTAATGTTTAATAAAAACAATTGCAAAATTACTCACCTCCTTTTCAGTACAAAATGTATAAGAGAATAAAAAATTCCTTCTACTTTATATAAACCTTTTTACATCTGTACATTTGTATGGATAACTGTGTCCTTTATGATAATTTTAGGCTTACTTATTTAGGCAGAAACTGTTTTTTCTATACAGTCACTCTTCACAGGTTGGTGACTTATAGGCTGCTGGGTTTTTTGTTTATTTGTTTACTGTAATTTAATTATATATTCATAGTGTTACCCCAATGTTCTTGGGATATATCAATAATTATTAAACTGAATTAAATGTACAGTACTGCACATTGTTATTTAAGCAATGGCATATAATGACTATATATAACATATTGTCTTGGCCTAAAAAGGTAAAACTTGGATTCCTCACTTTATGATACTCTTTCCAACTGCTTTTTATTCCACACATTGTGGGCTCTAGCATACACTAGCCTTTTCAAACTGTTATCCTTCCGTGAAAGTACTCTTTCAAGACTGATCAATCTTCTTCTGATGCTAGAAGTGTCAATTGGCATCCCAATGGATCTCTCAAATGTTGCTGTTGTGTAAGTGGAGGTCACACTAAATATACTGCTCACTAAAATTAGGGCATATTTCATTTTGTGATTTTTGTGAGCAGTATATTCGCTACTGTAACCTCATAGAAGCTGTTTTTAAGTACTGTGTACAAATATGCTGTATTTCTCTTATGCCCTAAAAATATAAAATGGCCTGGTTTGCTGTACAACACAATTCATTTATATCATCATTGGCTATTAAATAAGCTAGTACTGATCAGTTACCACAACCTGAACATTGAATCCAGTGAAACCCCAGTGAAAAAAACTTCCTTCTTTTTTCCTGATAGTGTAGACTGTGACCAAATGACCTGAACAAAAAAATCCAATGCTTATCAATAACAGACCTAACATTAGGCTTATCTATTTGCTTCAGATGTTCAAGACCAGTCAATCTAATGACCTGTTTACCTCTAATAGACCCCTGAGAGGACGTGGAACCCCAGAGGATGTGGTAACTCAGCAGCTTGCCTGTAATTAAATCGATGTAGAGGTATGCACCATGTATGTCTGCATTACGTTCTGTGAAACAGGACATTGAAAGAAATGGACATTGACCGGATATTACCATAGTGAAATAGTCTCTTTTTGTAACTGTAATGTACTGCATGTTAGCCACAATTCATCTGAGACTGAAAGGGAAGCTCAGCTTCCTCTAAAATGTCAAAAAATGTAATGGTTTACATTTGTGTAAACATTTCACTGACTACATATGCATGAGAATACGTTTGTCTCAAAGGAGATTTCATTCAGAATTAGCTACTTTGACTGACTCAATTTTAACTTTTCATAGATTCCTGTAGCGTCAATTTTCAAAAAATGGTTTTCTTATACAGTCTATGTTTAATTCATTTGCCTGTAGAAGCTGAGCATCCATTCACTTCAATGAGATTGCGTGGAACTGTATTTTTCATTGCTCTTCACTGCCTCCGGACTCTCAGCATCTCTGGGGGTGAATGGAGCAGTAGACTGGCCTCGGCTGACCCGAACGCTGAGCTAAATCCTGTTTTGACAGACAGACATTTTGATATACATACTGTACCTTAATCACTGGGAGCTCAGTAACATCACAGATTTTACAAATCAAGTCGAAAGACAAACTGCAACCCATTTTTATGGTATTTACTTGGCCAAATGACGACCATTTTCCATAGCTAATTTCTTACACTGTAAATACAAATCCATGCTATCACATGGCTAAGATATCACACACACACACACACACACACACACACCAGTTTTCATGACGTAGTTTGCTTGCACAATATTCAATCGATAATAGTGATATAGTTCATTCAGAAATGATGTGCAATTCCCTGTTATGCAATTTGGTATTAAATTCCTAACATTTACTTCACACCTGCCAGGAGCAGGCTGTACACATGTTGTAACCCAGTGCTTATCAAAGGTAAAACCCTTATCAGTCAGGACACACTGGGGTATACCGGTGAGAGCCGGTTGGCCTTAGTTATAGTATCAGCAAATGACACTAGCACAAACCGGTCATAGGGGCATACTCACAGCACAGAGGAAAAGCTTTTTCATACTTGGCCCCCCAGCTAGAAAATAAACTCCCCAGTTTAGTTCGAGATTCAGACACTCTCCAAATTTTTAAGTCTAGGCTAAAAACATTCTTTTTTTCACAGGGTTTTAGTTAACTTACTGCTGAGGATCTTAAATCTACTTCCTTATTTAATTCAAATTTTATTAATAATTAAAATTTTATTATGAATTTAAATTGTATAATTTACTTAATTTTACTATTATACAACTAAATTATTTCAAATAACAGCTATTACCCAAGGATGATGGGTCCCTTTTTGAGTCTAGGTCTTTCCAAGGTTTTTACCTTCTTTCCTTCTATATTCAGGGAGTTTTTCCTTGTCTCTGTTGCCCTAGGTTTGAAATTGGCCTTTGAAGATATTATAATATTGTAAAGCTGATTTGAGACAATTTCACACTCTGTAGAGAACAGGATTCCTGATGATAAAACGTGTCAGCCAGGGGTGCTTCTTCTAACACATTAAATATAAATATTTTTTAAAGCAGTTATACACACACATTGTCACTGCTTAAAAACTGTTGCCATAAATTATTCTGTGGTTACCTGATCAAGAAATTGTGGCCAATCAAATTTAAGATCTAATGTATTCATTAATGTATGTATTCATGTATTCATGTATTCATCCTCTAGCCATCCCTGTGTCCTTAATAAGTAGCTGATAGATGCTATGCCACCAAAGATGATGATGTTTGCAAATGCTTAAATTAAATGAACACCTGCTATTTAGGCATTTATAAGTATAAAGTAAAAACTAAGTCAGCTGATATTAAATCATTAACAAACAAAAGACCATTCGAGGTGTTAATAATTCATATAATAAACCAAACTAAATAAAAAAGGTGATTAAAAAAGTTTTCATTCAAGTCTGACCACTGGCAAAACAGGTTACTGGAAAACTAAAGTAGTGAGACTGTGAAAGTGAGGAAAGATTACTAAAAAACTCATGTAAAAAAGTCTGATACACAGTTTTATTTAGATTTTTCTTATCTATAGAATTTGGTATAAATATCCATCAACAATACATGCTCGATAATACAAACTGATTGCAGTTGTTTCAAACTTTCTAACAATAAAGACACAAATAATAATTAACAGATCCAAATGGCATCATGCATACAGAGCAAAACCTCAAACTGGGTAAAAGTATATAACTCTTTTAAAGGCATTGTTGGTGCTGTGGTTAAGGCTAAAAGCTAATGATTGGAAAGATCAGAATACATCTGCTGTGATACTGAAAAAAAGCATTTCACTCCCTAACATTCTAAATGGCCAGGGGGAGCATTTTCAGAGTGATTGCTTTCTGTCTGAAATCTAATATTAATGTCTTTAGAGGAGGTGGTTCAGTTGACCCTGTGTTCTAGTTCAGATCGGGATAGGATTTCCTTTGCACTTTCTAACTCTTCAAATAATTAACCTACCTAATGTGCTATGGAATAAGTTAAGGGATTTATAAAAGATCAAATTCTCTAAGCGCTATGCTCTAAACTTAAGATAAACATTCAAAAACATATGTAAAACTATGAGCTTCTCCATTTAATCTGTTTAGAGAGTATTTTAAAGTTTCCTTTAAAAATCCTTAATGGAATCTTGACGCTGTTGCTAACACGATAGTCCTCAGCAAAGGCTGAAAAGGAAAACTGTGTTTTTGTTAGTTGGAATTTATGCATAAAGAATATTTGTAAGATATTTAAATATAGCAAACAAACAATAAAACTTGAAAATTAAAAAAAAAAAGTTTTTTTCAAAACTATGTATTTAAAATAGTATAATCCAACTCTACAACTCTCAACATAGCATTTATCCAATACCATTATATTTAATATCACAACATCCATAGTTTCAAGCTATTTCCTCATCAGGCCACGATGGTATTAAAATGCATACAAAAGAGAAAAGAGGATAACTCATGTTTTTTTTTAGTTCATATGTGTGTAAACAAATGGACTCATGCATTAAGGCAGATCTAAAATCCTATCCATGGTTATATATACAAACAAGCTTGAATCATGTGATCAAAATGATTTTTTTCTGAATTACAATCTGAAACTATTACGAACTGCCTCATTGTTCAAAAAGGGTGGGTAAAATAAACTGGACAAAACAAGAGTCTCATTATGAGTCACTATTTGGTAGCAATAAAAAAGATTGTGTTAAGCTTTGATTTAATGGCTTTTGATATTCAAAATCCAGTTTTGCTTTTGTGTGAATAAAAGCTAAACCAAGTGGTTTAAAGTTGGCAATATTGGTATACAGGACTGTGCAAATGTATTAGGCCACCATTACATTTGATATACTATTGTTTAAGAAAACACAAATTTGAATGCAGTATAAAAACAACAACAAAAAATCAGTTTAGCCCCCATTACACTTGAGCAATAGGTTTGGTCTTGGAGGGTATGAAGGGTATCAGCCACAAAACTGGAAGAGGAAAGGGATAAAAGTCTAATATATACTGAAGCTCAAAGAGCTTTTTGAAATGTTTGGGCCAAATTGGTGACAATATGTTACATATGGTCATTATTATATTGCTGAAACAACAAATCTAATGGTAGCCCAGGATTTTTGCACAGTAATTTTTATGTAGATTAATGACTATTTAAAAAGACACTCGAATTAATCCTCAAATAAATGCATAAATGAAGTTATTCTACCAATGCAAAGCTGAAGATGAATGAATAAATACTACAATTATCAGAAAACCATTCATCTTCATTTCCTTTAACATCTGCAACTTAAAATTGGTAAGTTAAACATTGTTTGGATCTTTTTTATTGTTTCTCTCCCTCATGGATATGTCTCTTTGTCTTATCTGTAAGAAATGCCTCTCTTCTTTACTCAGAAAATAATAATTCCTGTCTGTAATAATAATGTCTGTGCAGACAAATATACAAACAATCAACACACTTTAAAAAGCAACAATCAACAGACTTTAAAAAGCTTTAACCTTTAACCAAAGGTTAGTTATTTCACATCGGATGTATTATTTTAACACGTATGGTTGTGGAGTGCGTATTTCGATTGCTCCAGTTCTCATGTAATAGGCTACTTTATGATCTCTGCAAGAAATAGGAGGCTTTTCTCAGTTACAACACACAGACACACAAACTCTAATCATTCTCACACTTAAGTGCAACTTTAGACATTCATATCTATTATCGATTTTATGCTGTCATTAAACTTTTCTTTTAGTGTTTCATACATGACATCAATTTATAGCCAGCTCCAGATTAATCGGCATTATTGTTAAGGACGGTTCAAACTTGATTCTGGAATTAGGGGAAGGGGAGATAGAGGAGATCTTGTCACATGGTTAAATAGTCACCCGATAATGCTAATAATTCCAACAGCAGAGCACTACTGAAATGGGGAAAACTGGTTTTGTGCACTTCTTCGGTCTGACCTCATAGCCAGTCTGTAAAAGGCAAGACTAAAGCAAATTGGAACATTTAGTTAATTCACTGCTGTTAAATTTTACTTACTAGAGGATAGCACTAAACTGCACTATACTGTAGTATAAACAGAAGTTTGTGGAGACGCCTTTAAATAATTGAGCTCTGTTATATCAGAAACACTAACTTGTAACATTCATAACATAAATAAATACATTTCTGGCAGTACAGATTCCGCAGTGACCCTCGATATAATACATTTATAGGTTTCTGCTTCTAACCAGTCAGTTCATGAACCTTGTGCCCTGCTGTCCTTAAACAAAGTCCAGGGAGAATTGGTCTGCCAAGTTTGATTGAGAACTTGGCTGGTTTGCACTGAACCTTGACCACAGCTCCATCAGACACCTTGAAAGTGCACTGGAATGCCAAAAGATAGCCAGAGAACTTTGAATTGCCAAAGCTGAGTCAAAGCTTAGTGGAAAGCCCTGTTAGAAGAATAAAGATGAGGGGAAAAAACTCTAGATCTGAATTTCACAAAAAAATTCCGCTTGAAGTTGGAAATGTCTTACTGTACTGAAGACGTGAAAACGTAATGAATACAAATACGTGCTTGAGACTTTCCTATTTTGTTTGGTTTACAAGTTGTAACAGTGGGTAGCACCGTCACCTCATAGCAAGAAGGTCCTGGGTTTGATCCCAGGGTGAGCAAACCTGTTCTGTGTGGAGTATGTATGTCCTCCCCCATGTTATTTTGGGTGCTCCCTTAGTATGTGACTGTGCATATGAGTGTGTGCTATGATTGATCCCTAGGGTTGTTTCTGTCCCCTAAGCACTGGCTTTACTGTGACTATGACCAAGGATTAGCAGTATAAGAAAATGAATTAATGAGTGATATATAACATAGTGTATAGTGTTAGCATGATCTCAAACTAGACCTCTCATTGGAGTAAATTTAAACCTTTAAGAAAATGTAAAGTTGCATTTTCATGACAGAAGTTTTACTATGAAACTTTTCTGCTATTTCATCAAGGGCGGCACAGTGGCACAGCAGCTAGCACGGTAGCCTCATAGCTCCAGCGTCCAGTTTGCATGTTCTCCCCGTGCCCATGTGGGTGTACTCCATGCACCCCGGGTTCTTCCCACAGTCCAAATATGTGTGTTAGGCTAATTGGTGTTTCCAAAGGTAGTTGGTGTGTGTGCCCTATGATCCATTTATGATGTTCCCTTCTGCCTTGTGCCCTGTGATTGTGGCTAGACATAGCTTTCCTGCAACTCTGGCTGGATTAAGCAGATGAGAAAATGAATGAATGATGTAATCATCATGAGGCCCTAATGAGGCCCTTTGGAGAAGGACCAAGCCAGCAACTTCACAACTTCCTCACAATACTTACCAGTGGGTATAGGGTTCTTATTGTTATTTTTTAATAAACTTTCTTCTTTTTTGTTTTAATATGTTCTATTTGAAATACATCTAACTTTGGAAGCCAGTCACTCAATTACTTCCCATGCCCATTTAATTTAATCAGGGTTTGTGGTGGGGCCTACATCACTGCGTAGAGATACAGGCATAGGCCAACAATTTTGATCAATTAAAGAGCATAATGTTCACACACACTCACACTAGGTACACTTCATCAGAGATACCAGTTGCCCTGGTACATGTCTTAGGAATGTGGGAGGAAACAGGAGTACCAGGATAAAACCCATCCAAACATAGCAAGAACTCCACACAGACAGTGGCCAAGCTGGGACTTGAACCTAGCTTACTGGAACTGTGAGGAAAAGCACAATCCCACCTCAGAATATAAGCTAGTACTGTATATAGTAAACGCTCCAGCAGCAAACTCCAAATGCTTATATTTGTATTTATATAAAATAAAAGACTTCATATGGGGAGCTGACTCTGTATGCATAGCAGAACCAGAAATGTTTTGTGTCAACCTTAAACTGGTTCAAGCGAAACAGGAAATGGTGGACTTAAGGCTACAAAGGGAAGAAGGGTATATTGCATGATTTAGGGGATTGAACAGTTGTCTTCTCCCCACTCAGAGTCCTTCTTCCACTTACCCTGAGATTTCAAAGGCCACATAAACTAATGCTTTTATGATTCTAATGTTTGCATCTTTGCCAGTCTATGCCAGCACATTCCCTGTACATATGTGCTAGTCAGATATGCTGCACTTTATGTTTCTTCTTGTCTGTCTTTTGGCTCTGGGTGCTGCTGATTTGGTGGAAGTCTGAGCCCACATTGTCATAAACCAAAGGAGGTGAGTCTATGCCTGCTGGAGTTTGTATGTACTGAGAAGGAGATGAAGTATGACCGTAATGGCTGATGATGTCATTGTATGCTGGTAATGTGTATTCGTCGGGGGCAGCACTGATGCCAGCATTTATACTTGGAGGACAGAGTAAAGTATCTATGATGTGGCTCTCAAAGATGGTGCGATTGGGAGGAGGTCTCACAAACTCCCTGTTCAGCTCCAGCTGCTGTTCGTGGTCACGTAGTTGAAGAGAGCAGGCACCGTGGTAGGGCGGTGGTTCTTCACCATCTGGGAGGGCGATGCTGTGGGGAAGGTCAATAATGGACTGAATCAGATATGGGTAAGTGGGCTGGAAGTGTCCCAGAGTATCCCGCTGCAAGTAAGAAGGGCGCTGTTCTGGTGGACGAGGAGTATGTATCTGCTGAAGAATCAATCAAAGACATGATTATTTTAGGTACTCCCACTAAGCAAATGACAAGCTTAGGATAATTTGTTGATCGAGATATTGCCAGTGTATGACACATCTTCACCAGCAGGAACTTATAGGGGTTGGAAACACCAGGGGACCAAAACATCTGTGGTTGAAAAGATCCAGTTTATTAGGTAATGTTCCTTGTTTCTACACTCATTGCCCATTTTATTAGTTCCACTCTCCATTTCGCACAACTCTGTAGCTCTGCTATTACAGACTGCAGTCCACCTGTTTCTCTACATACTTTGTCTGTCCGCTTTACTCTCTAATGGTTCTCTAATGGTCAGGATTTCCACAGGACCAGCACAGATCAGGTACTATTTGAGTGTTGGATCAATCTCAGCACTGCAGTGACACTGTTGTGGTGACGGTGTATTAGTGTGTGTTGTTCTGGTATGAATGGATCAGACCCAGCAGTGTTGCTGGAGTTTATAAACACTGTGTTCATTCACTATTCACTCTGTTAGACACACCTACCACGTTGCTCCACCTTTTAGATTATAAAGTCAGAGAGAGTAACTCATCTGTTGTTGCACAGTTTGTGTTAGTCGTCCTTTAATACTTCATGAGTGCTCACAGGATTCTATCTACAGGATGTTGGTGGCTGGAGATTTTTGTTTGGTGGACTATTGCCAGATAAGCAGTGACACTGTGTCTGATCCACTCATACCAGCACAGCCCACACTAAAACATCACCACTACATCAGTGTCTCTGCCGTGCTGAGAGTGACTCACCACCCAAATAGTACCTGATCTTTGGTTGTCATGACCACTAGAGAACAATGTATTGTGTTTTAGCTTTGTTTAGTATTTTACAGTACTAATGTTCCAAATTGAACTCAAATGTGTTACAAATGTGTTTGTTTTTTTCAGACCAGTTGTAACTACATTCAAATTTGGTGGTGGCTCTATCATTTATAAAGGAAAAGGCACTAAAAAGCAATCATTCTGAAAGGGGCCACATATAAAGCATGCCACATATATTGCATTAAGACCCCTTCATGGAAGTTGTGTTAACTTCTGGAAAAGGGAAATAGAATGCCACATTTAAAATAAGGCTTAATAAACTATTTTGGCATTTGTCAAACTCTAGACAGCGTGCAAAAGATGGCACACTGACATCTCTTCTGTTCAACAGTATAAATACTTAAAGTTGCCAAAGTTAAGTAAACGGAAAGTGACCAAAACACTAAAACTAAAGTCATTTTACGTATTGTCTCCTCTGTGATATATTTGTACATGTCTCTGATGCACAGAAAATATTTCACATTGCTACATATCTCCATGTACCTGTACATTTGCTTATTACTTACTGAGGTATGTTCAATGGGACCTTGGTGGGCTTGTTCATCACGCCGTATGTGAGATCGTCCTGAGTGCCTGTAGAAGTTCAGCAGGCATGTGATCACAACAACCATCATCATCATAACCCCAGCGATCACCAGGACCTGTGCAAAGTTTAACTGGTCTGGAGAACAAGAGCAGAAAATGCATTTCCTTCAACTTTATGATTTACAAACCTTTCCATAATATATTATTTCTAGTTATGATTAAGTGCATGTTTTTATAGTTTTGTGTATACCCAACCTGAGACCAGCACCAACCAATGGGGAGTTGGTTTAATAAACAAAGACATGAACTGGGACACTTCACTAAAGTTTCTACAGTTAACATGAACAAATTTTTCCTAAACCACTCCTAACACTATGTGAACGCAAAGACTATGCTAATATAAAAAGGCAGAGAAAATGTTGGGATGGTATAGAAAGTGCTAATAAAGAAATCAGTGTACCTTATATTTACTTTGACTTTGATTTAATTGCAATCAGTAAGCACCCAAAATATTTCGTGTTTTGTCCGATCAACTTAATTTCATTAGTTAATGAACATCCATTCCTGTATTTCCAGCCTGCAACACATTTCAAAACAGTTGGAGCAGGGGCAGTTTATGGCTAGGGTTACTAAATGATGTGTTTTCAAACAGGTGATGTGAACAGATGATAGTAATCAAAAGCAGCATGCACCAAAAGGGCTAGAGGACAATGCTAAATCAAACTCCCCTGCGTCAAGCACTGCATCAAGGACCTTCATTCATCAATAGCTAATTTAACCACATGGGCAGGGCAATTACTTTGGCAAACCTTTATCAAGCACTACATCTTTATCTGCAATACAGACTTAGATTCACAAATACTACTTCAAACTTTAATTTGCAAAAAAGGCATCTTATGTTAACCATGTCCAGAAGTGCTGTCAACTAGGTTTGGACACCCCTAGAATTATCATCACACAGTGGTAATGTGTATGGTGGTTAGATTAATCAAGACTGTATCAGCAGCAAGTCCAAAAGCCAGTGTAAGGCCATTTCTACATATGTGATGGTAGCATTAAAGAAGGAAAGAGTGAGAAACATTATTGCTCAACCTTCCAATCACTTTAACATGTGTTGAAAAAACTGGAGATCCTCTGCCCATCTTTGCTCTGTACCCCTCTTTACTAAGCCTAAATTCACATTCCAAAAAAAAGCAGGCTTGAAATCCAGTAATGGTTGTTTATTAACAAATGAAATAAAGTTGAATTGAAAACAGTTGAAAACATTAAATATCTCAAATTCATAAAGTCTGAAATGTCAGTCATGACAGTCAAAGTAAATGTAAGAAACATTAAGGATTTACATTTTCCATAAAGTCCCAACTTATTCTGATTTGGAGTATTATGAACAGGACCTGTGAAGATACAAAACATGGAAGGAGATAAAAGAAAAACAACGAAAGAAGCAGGAGGACACACATAAAGTAAAACATTTACTGTATGCTGTGCTTGGAAAAAACAACAATCGACATCAACACCAAATTTTATGGTGGTTGTGGAAGCATCATGGTTTGGTGCTAGACATCTAGACATCCGAGTCTAGACATCTTGAGATTATTCATCATTCATTATTCATTCATTCATCAATAATAAGAATGTCATGGTAGAAATTCATCACCTCTGGCTTAATAAAAAATTATGTTGCAAAAAACAATTTTAATTTTTTAGATTGCTAAGCATCCAGGTTGAGGTGCTGTGACCCGAAAGGGACTGATCATGCACAGAATCACAGAAGGTACTAATAGGTACTACTTCTCTTCATCAATGTGCAGAGATGCTGAACAGGACTTTTTACAGCAGATAGATTCAGTAAGATGACTATAAGACAATATTCAATATACTACAGATAGGACTGTATTGACAAATATCTGTGGAAAGCCATCTTATTATTGAGCTATGATATGTTAGAAACACTCAACTGTAACGCAATATTAATATAAATTACACATTTCTTGATACTCCAAAGACTAACAGTGGCTGTAGAATTTGTTGTACTGAATAGTGCAGTGACTCGCAATGCAACGCAGTCATCAACTTTCTGCCCTGCTGTCCTTAATCCATAGAGAGCTGGTTTGTCAACAGTAATTTCACAACTTGCTCAGACTCTTGGCAGTAACTTCATCAGACATCTTGAAAATGCAGTGGCATGTCGAAAGTGAGCCAAGATTTATTATCTAACAAAAGCCAAACTCACAGTCATGTTTCAAATTCTAGTTAAAGAACAAAGGTTGCTGTAGCAGCCACTGTTAAGGCTACTCCATACTAATACCATGTTTTGGATGTAATTTTGGGTGTCCACAAACTTTTGTCTATTTAGTATATTCATTATACAGAAGTTTGTATGCTACTGATTATTGTTACTGCAGATTGTGTTGGGTTGTTTTTCTGATGTGGGTTAAGCAGTCCAAAATCTATTTTTAATGCTGCATTTCCAGACTTCCCTGCTAATGTATATGTATTTTGTTCTATATGCTCAAAGCAGATGGAAAGGTTTGAATAAATGAAGTGTGTAATCTTTATTTTACTGAAAGGGAAAAACGCAGGTATATGTAATCACTGGAATGTCATCCTGTTAGAAACTTTAACAGAGAACAAATGGACAAATAAAAAAAAACAAATGTCTACACTTAAATGCATGTACAGTCTTATGCAAACATTTGGGCATCCCTGGGTCAAATTCTAACTGAACTGTAGTGCACAAACTGAAATAGAGTACTGTGTAAAAGTTTTAGGTTTAAGCTACCATTA
The DNA here is from genome assembly GCA_034779995.1 of Parotocinclus haroldoi. NCBI lineage: Eukaryota > Metazoa > Chordata > Actinopteri > Siluriformes > Loricariidae > Parotocinclus > Parotocinclus haroldoi. Next base: position 2,262 of record JAUZST010029508.1, on the reverse strand, counting down.
AATATAGAGGGTGTAACGAAGTGGACCAAGGAGACAGAGACAGATGCAGCTTGTGTCAAATTTAGGATTTAATGGAGCAAACGGCAGGCAAAAACAGTCCAGGTCAAACAATCCAGGATCAGAAACCAGGTGAGGCAAAACGAGAACCAGAGGGGCGAGTCGAGGCATGGAAAAACACGGTCGGTCTAGCGATATAACAAACAAGAGCGCTTAGAAACAAGGTGGGGACCAAGTAACTTAGCAAGGTGGCAGTGGCGGGGGTGTGTATAAATAGGGTGAACCGAAATTAAACCCAGGTGTGTCTAATGAGGTGCAATCAAAACTCGGGTGACGGTGTGTGTGTGTGATGGGACGGGTTTGGTTGCTGGAACCGCCCGAGGGTGTGACAGAGGGAATATATGTAGATAGGTATAACATTGTTTTAATGGTATAGTGACCATATACAATTATTTCTCAGACTCTTTATCAGAATACAACCAGAAAATATAGTTTATAGGCTACATTGGCAAGGATTTAGTGTTACATCCTGCTGCCTCTTTGGAATGCCAAACTGACTGAAGAAGCTTGTTTGGGAATGGTAGCAACCAAGAAACTACTTTTGAAGTGGAACAGGGTCTAAGGGTTAAGATATGATACAGCTCACAAAGACTGGAACAGAGTGGTCAGGGTAAATAGTATTATGGAGTGAGAAATCCATTTTTTTTGTCCAATCATTGACATTGTACAGTATTATGGCCATTAAACTATTGTTAAAACAACATATATAATTGGGGGGAGGGCTCTATTACTTTTGCACAGTACTGTACATTCACATTGTTTGCAATTTATTGTCACATCATTTCAATTTTGAGCAATACTGACAAGATGGTCACAATGTTGTATAACATATTTTATAGTTTTCCAATATTTTCATATGTATGCATTATATTTTCCAGAGATATGTCATATTTAAGGTCCCAGCAGAGCTTAAGTTAATTTCATTTAGAAAATCAACAAAACATGTTATTTGACCAGCAACGTTCAAAAGACAGTGCATAAGACTGTAAATAACTGTACGAGGTGGATTGGATCTATGTTTATTCTTTCTTCATAAACATTGTATATTACATTTGTTTTGGTTAAACTCCTACTTGTAAGAAAGTCTGCCCAAGGTAATTTGAACATTGACAATGTTGGATATTTCATATTCACTGAACAGCAGCTATTATATTACACAGAATATACGAGAACGACAACATCAGAATGAGCAAAGAAAATGCATTCAATGATGTCAAAGATCTATACTGCAGACGCTGTCCTCAATATGCATTTTATCACAGAGCAGATAATAGATACACAGATAATTAGTTTGCCCAGACTTACCAGTGCATCTTTGTATACAGTCAGACTGACCCAGTCCTGAATGCGGCTGCATGGTGTTCTATTCCCAAATACACCAAAAGGTAAACAAGCCCAGACCATAAGGATGTTCCTGACTGTTCATGGAGAGTGACAATCTGAATTCTGGCAATGAAGCATTTCTATGTTCCATATCACAGACTGTGAGTAACTCCACCCCATTACACTTTCTATTATTGGATACAAAGGGTCTGCATACTGAGAGACAGGGGGGTGTCAAAATAGGAAGGACCAGACTGTCTCAAACTGAGAGACAGGGGCAGAAATGTAGGGAAAGGCAGATGGAGTGGGGGAGAGACAGAGAAAGGCTGAAACAGAGTGAGTGCTTCCACATGGGACCCAAATCATAGTCTAGACTGAATGGGTTGTTCAGCCTGTTTTGCATAAGACAACAAAAAAGTGTCTGAGACAGCTGATCACTTATGGATATTAAGCCTTCTGACACAAGAGTGCCAGACTGTGTGTGCATATGAAGTAGCTCTGTTATTGCAAATAATGACGAAATAAGATGCCAAAGAACAACGTTTGCCTTATAGTGTTAGAGTTTATATGAATTAAAGCTATGGAAAATATAGTCGGGGTTAATGAAATGAGAAAGTGGAAGTGTTTCCATGTACAGTACTGTGCTAAAGTCCTATATATTTTTGCTATAGTTCTGTAATTCTTGCTCAAAGAGCAAGAGCAAGACTTTCAGTGTTGTGGTCAAAAGTTCAGTTCACTGATATCACTGCCCTATATTAAGTTATATCTGACATACAGGTATAATGTACTAAAACATACAAAGTAATCACCCTAGCATTTCACACATAAACGCACACGCACACACACATTTCATTATTGGGATATTCATATAGTATATTTATA
>JAUZST010029497.1:0-29582 GCA_034779995.1 Parotocinclus haroldoi | reverse complement strand
CACACACACACACACACACACACACACACACACACACACACACACACACACACACACACACACACACACACATCCCCCACAGCTGGGTAAGAAACAAACTGGGACATTATTTCCAGAGACAGGAAGCAAGTAAACTGGGAAAGGCGCTGTTGTGCAGTATTTATGGGTAACCCTGTATCTTACATAAGCTGAGAATTACTGTAAAGGTTTCCACTTCCTCTGCTGGGAGGCATGACCCTGTGTGTGACAAGTCCGTTCTCACAAGACGAGAACCCCGTATAAAACTGTGACCGACTGATTATGTCACCCGAACAAGCGCTCGGTGTAACACGCTGGTCTTAGCACATTGTTAGCCTAATGTTAGTTAATGGCACGCAGGGCACACTGTAGAGCAATGGTATATCGTACGTGTACCCCATTTAACAGACTCCCCAATCCAGATTAGCTCACAGACTCACGCTTTGTATTTTCCTTAGACACGCCCTGCGCTGGAGCAAATAACAGGGTACCGAGTGAGAACTAAACAAACTGCTGAGCTCAACTTCCAACAACTTCCATCCATCATTCTCAGCAATTTATTGACCTCAAATTGTCCTATTCAGTGGCGTATATTCAATGTTCGTAATATTCAATAGTGTCACTGTTTTAAATGTCAGTGAGTTTCTGGCCAGTGTGCTTAATATCCCAAAGAGCCGAAGTTGGATTATATGAACGTGTTTGTGCCAGTCGGTGTGGAGGATGAAATGTCAGGATGTACCAAAACTAAAACCAAGCATAACGTTAATGAAGTGAGGTCATGTAGGCGTAGAGGAATTTAGGTTATGGGGTGGGCTTAAGTATGATTTTTGTACTGGGAGGCTCATGGAAAAACATTCGTAAAAATGCGTTGTGTTGATTGAACGGATTATGCTCCGCCAGGGTAACGTTAAATTTGTACTTTTTGTTTCCCCCCCCTCTTTCAGAGAACTGTTCATTTCATTTGGAGCGGTTTGACTGTTATGCTAATGGACAGGAATCTCATTGTGCCCCGCTGTTGATGCATGTGTTTCCCATCACAAAAGCGGCAAACATTAACCCGCCCCCCCCCCCTTTTCTCTCCCTCTGCTTTTCTCCTCTTTTTGGTAAACTGTTCAGAAGATGATGAAGATGCCAAAGCTCCTTCGCAGCCCCTGTTGAAAAAAGGCAGGCAGTGCATTTTGGGTTTTGTTCTCTCTTTCGGCATCTCTTTCGTTTTAGATTTGTCTGGATTTCCTCTGCGTAGTTCATAGGCATTAAAAAAAACCTCCTCTTTCCCCTGTTCTAATTTTCTTCCTCTGCTAGCTTTCTACTAAATCACTTTTTACAGTTTCGTGTGCCAAGTCCACCTGTGCGGTAACACGTGCTCTGAGAATGTGCCTTAATTTCTTCTTCCTCCTTCTGCATATACACAAGTCTGCTTCTAATGAGCATGAAATGCTCGGCAACAACACTGAGGTAGTGTGCATGTTAATCTGTTGGTTCTGGGAAGTGTGTAGCTGGAACTTCATTCTAACGAGTCTCTGGTGCCTCAAATAAAACCTCTGCATTTCACCCTCTGCCTTCTCTTGCCGTATTTGTTGTGCATGCTTGTTGCTCTTATTTGTAGTGCTGCCCTGGATTACGTGTGACTTTGTGTGTTTGTAGATAAACTGAGCCCCACCGTGCCACTCAACATGGTCGATCAGAAGCTCCTGGAGGCTAGTCAGCAGTTTCAGAAGAAACAGGGCAAAGGCACCGTCGATGTATGGTGGCTGTTTGATGATGGCGGTACGTCCCAGCTTCCTAAAAACCTAAATGACCCCGGTCTTGTTTAGAAATGATTTTCTGTTGAGTTGAGGGTATAGGATCTGAGGATTTATAATGTGCTGAAATACACTCAAACAGTCTGACTTATCTGTAACAGGCCTGACTCTGCTCATCCCATACTTGCTTACCAACAAGAAGAAATGGAAGGACTGCAAGATCCGTGTCTTCATCGGGGGAAAGATTAACAGGATCGACCATGACCGCAGATCGTTAGTATCTCTCTTGGGTTTTAAAGTATAAACGTACTGAATCCTTTCTCCCCCGTGTTTCCCTGATTAAAATCTGGCCAGGAGGCGAGGTCCGATCCCATGCCCATCTCTGGAGTGAACGCTAGTAACTCTAAAAAGACGGAGGGGGGATAGCTTTCCCCAAATTAGTCTCTGAAACTATTTGATATGAAAGTACCTAAAGGTGCTTAAAGCTGCAGGCCAGTGTCTGGTTGGCCATGTGAGAATAGCATGCATCGATGGAAGTGTACAATTACAGTGCATTATGGGTAATGCACCAACTAGGGAATTTGATGTCACAGTGAGAATCTGTGTACATTCTCTTTTCCGTGTTTTCATTTTTGGTTGGTTTTTTTTTTCTACACCCTCGATTGTACACGCGACGCTGTCTCTCTGAAACACTAAAACTGAACAGCCGCTACGCTACGTTAATGATGTCACACGTTTTACGTATCGGCCCCTTCTCAGAACTGTGATTTCTGATATCACATAACCCCGAACCTGCTCCCACCGGATTCAGATCTTCAGTGTTGTTTAGGTTTGAAACTGAAATGACCTTCACCCTAGTAAAACCTTTATTTAATAGTAGCTCGTATGGTTTAGATACTTTAAAGTAAATCATTTGGGTCGTTCTAAAGAACTTCTCATGGCACTGTGGGATTGAGATGGCGCTAGGACGCACGTTCCCATAAAACCCTTTACACCTATGGCCCCTATTGCCTCTCTCTCTCTCTCTCTCTCGTTCCATATATGCATCTCAGAGAGTGCCCTAAACCCACGTGGCAGCATTGTCCAACGCAAATGTTTCCCATTGTCCTCTGCAGCTGCCTGCTGCTCTTTTGTTTGCTAAATTTAGCCATGTGCCAGCTCTCGCTCCTTTCACACTGTGCTGGGGGAGGCACGGAGCTCACTTGCTTGTAATGAACTTGATCATGCATGTTCTGGTCTGTCTTATTTTATGTCGGGTGACAGATCAAAAGCTTTGAAGGACACTGGCGAACGCTTAATGCCTGACAGTGCATTTGCTTAACCAGTGTTGGAAAGTTGGAAGGCACCTCCCTGTGTGGCTCCGTGAGTTTTGGGGTTTGCTTGAGGAGCATTGTAGCACCTTTTGTTTGACGAGCACTCGTACTCGTGCGTTCGTATTTTGTACCTCTTGTTTCCCTTGTGCGTAATGCGTCACGTTTATTAGCTACGGGCTTATGAGAACAAAAATAGCCAAAAATAGCGAACAAAGCTTTCATCTTTACTGAAAGCTCCAGGCTTAGGATCCGTTTCCTTCTCAAGCCGTAAGGAAATGGCAACCCGCGCGAGTCCCGTTTGGTCTGATCTTTGCGGAATCCACAGATCTCACCGTTTCGCCGGACTCTCGCAATCATTCTGTAACAAAGGCACTACGCAATCTTTGAAAGCAACTCTTGGATGAAGAGTGAAGTATCAGAAAAGCTCGTCTTTTTGCCTTCAGCTTTCATTCCTCAACCTCTGTTTCTGTTTTTTTCTCTGTCTCTTAGCATGGCCACACTGCTCAGCAAGTTCAGGATAGATTTCTCTGACATCACTGTCCTTGGAGATATCAATACAAAGCCCAAGTCTGAGAGGTAGGATGAGAACACGCTGCTTTGTTCCTTCATCGTTCTCCGCTGAGTAGTCGGCGCTCAAATCGTGCTTCAGTGGCACAAACAATGACTGTAAATTATTAATTGCCGTTTTGTTGACTGCTACTTTTGTGTACTTGTTGCAGCTGTAATTTTCTCCGTTTAAACGCATTTTTGATAACCGCCGCAGTTTATCGAAAGCTAGGCATAATTAAAATTCCTGTCGGTCAGTTGACAGTTGCACAGTGAGCGACCAAGGTGTTCACAATCTCCAGCAGCATCGCTGTGTCTGATCCACTCGCGCCGGACCCACTGCAGTGCTGGGAATGATCTTCCACTCAAATAGTACCTGAACAGAGTAAAAAATCATTTAGACTAACAAATCATTTAGAGGAACTGGACCGTAGACCAGGAGATCAAGGGTTCGAATCCCATCTCTGCTAAGCTGTCACTGTTGGGACCCTGAGCGAGGCCCTTGATCCACAGGGGGGTTATGAGAGCACTAGGAAGTGTAGTATTTGTAGGAGATAATTAACGTTCGCACACTGCTGGCAGCATGACGTCCTTCTCCGAAATGATCGAGCCGTATAAACTGCACGAGGACGACATGGACCAGGAGGCAGCAGAGAAACTGCAGGCTGACGAACCCTGGCGGATCACTGACAACGAACTGGAGCTCTACAAAGCCAAGGTAGTCATGAACACACACACACACACACACACACACACACAATAGGGAAAGCGTATTGGTTTGTAAAGACGACAAAAACGTTTTTAGTTTGTTTAAACATCTCGTAGTTGCTATTTGTGAGTAAAGAGATGAGGCTAATTGCTCTAAACGGGGTGTTGACCAGGTTATAGAATTGAGTGTTACTGAAGAAGCGGATCAGCTTTCACATCCGCACAAAGCTCTTTTGAAGGGAGAACAGGTGCTAGAGTCCCATCCGTTGAATTGGATGAGGTGTATGGGAGAGTTTTGGTCGCAGTAGTTGACGTTGAAATTGAACAGCATGTTTAAGTTGTAACCCAGCACCAGCGTTCCGTACTAACCCCGAGATAACCCCTGTGCTTTGTGTTTGCATTGCAGAGCAATCGTCAGATCAGACTGAACGAACTGTTGCTGGAGCACTCGAGCACAGCCAACCTCATCGTAATGTAAGCAGATTTGAACTCGATTAAAAATTCATTCAGTGGAGAAAAGTTATCAAAAGAAGAGGTTTTTATTTTTAAGAGCTGAAAGAGTCGACTCACCCAAAACATTACTTTTGAACTCCTCTCGCTATCACATGAACACGACAAAGACCTACGCAGAATTTGACCTTTCAGTTAGCGTGTGCGCGCGCGTGTGTGTGTGTGTGTGTGTACGCTTTATTGTTAATTATTACATATAATAATGGACATGTTTCTGAAGTCTTGAGCCCCCGAGCGTCTCTCTGATCTCTCGTAGATGTCGCCTATTAATTACGTGCCTGTAAGAGCACCTTTAGAATCGAGCGTCAAGTTTTAAGGGGCACAGCGACTGGTGCCAGGCTCATTTCTGGCACCCCCTTGTGTGTGCATAGGACTCTTATTGGCGCTGCCTTCGGTGCCCGACGGAATCGCCTAATAAAAATGAAAAATCGACACACAAAGTGGATGAGTAATTAGATTCAAATCACAGTGCAGGTTTTCTTCGGGGATGTAGCGAGTAAATGTTATTATCAAAAAGTGATTAAGTTCCAGAAATAATCAGGTGAGGTAAAGATGCCTTAAAAATCTATACTTCATAGCTTACCATAGCCCAGTGTGGGTGCACACTCCCACTTTGGGACCCACTGGACTACATCATTAAATGCTTTGAATGCGTAACCGGAGATGGTCATGACCCTGGACTTAAGTTTATACGCTATCCACGGTATTAGGGCTCAGCGCTATATACATAAATACAGCCTGTGAGAAATAAAAAGTTCTCTCATAAGGTCAAGTGTTTAGTAGAAGCTACGGTAAAAAACGTTCTTTACAGAAGTGACAGCTCTTGGCTTATACCAAGTAACCTGGGGCAGTATTCATAACGTTCCTTAGCGCCGTAGCTCGTCTAAATCACGATAGCTATAGCTTTCTGTGAAAAACTTTGGAATTGTTGGTGTTTCCCTCTCAGAGTTAGGAGTAGATCCTAGTAAAGAGGAAAGATTATTCATGCATCGTATTTACCTCTAAGAGAGGTAGGGGGGTAAAACTGCCAGGACCACATTTAGGAGGTTTACGAGTTTTCTTTTCCTTATGAGCACCAGATTCTGAGTTTTGAGTTCCAGTTAATTCACTAATGATTGGCATTCCTAATAAAACGTTAAACTGGACTAAAGGCAGACATGGTATTTTCTTCACATTTGGCAAACCCAGGCGCTTAGAAGGAACATCTCATCGTTTGTACAGCTGTCCTGGTGTTGTCATGATGTGTTTGGGTAACACGTGGTTCCTTATGAATAAATGATTTGGTCTACAGCACCATCCAGTGGCCAAAGAAATGAAATGCATTCGTTTCTGCGACGACGTCTCCTTGATGTCCATGTAGATAAGCCCCGTCATTCTTTTTCTTTTTATTTTTAATCTTCTCACACATTTGTTGAAAAGCTGGAGATCCTCAGAGACTCGGCCATTCGTACCATCGTACCATCAGTCTGCTCCGTGCTGCCAGTGGCAGGACTAGAATGAAGGTGGCCAGAGATCTCTGTGTGGGATTAGAATGACATAGTAATTGATGATGGATTAACAGCATGGCTAGTGACGTTCGGTCCGTAATGCAGCTGGAGTGCTTTAACGTGAAATGTCTTTACATTGGTTCTCTGTTCTGTCCGACAGGAGTATGCCTCTGGCCAGAAAGGGGGCGGTGTCCAGCGCTCTTTACATGTCGTGGTTGGACACGCTTTCTAAGAACCTCCCACCCATTCTTTTGGTTCGTGGAAACCACCAGAGCGTCCTGACGTTCTACTCTTAAGTGACGATGGCCGATTCCGTGAAGCACACCTTGCTGATGTACCCGACGCTAGACACAAATGTGCGCACACCAACACACTAAGACGGATCACCTGGAACTGTGATGGGATGAGGGTGAAGAGCATCTTCTTTGGCAAGGTCATGGTCTCCTAGTTCGCTGGTGCCTGCCACTGAGAAACGACGTGATGCTGGATATGAGAGGATACAGGGTTTCTGGAATGTACCATTCACCGACAACTTAGGTTTCAAGTTCCAGTTTCTGGCTCACTGGCATCTGAGCACACTCGCATCTCGTATTTCTCATTAGCCTGATTATAATAATCACAGCATATTGTGAATCTTTGTCCCTCCCCCCTCCCCCTTTTTGCTCTAAAGCAGCAATAATCACCTTGTTTACTTTTCCTCATGGAGAATGCTTTGCAGCACCTTTTATAGCCTTATAGATGTGCCTTCCAGTTCAATCAAATTCAACTTTAATCCTCAAATACATAGATGTAGAAGGTTTTAAATTGGGCTTCAAATGTGTTCAACTGTTGGGACGGTATGCGAGCGGACTGCTGGTGTGCTGGCTTCTACGCTTAGCAATGCTATTTAATCCCCCCCCCTTCCCCAAAAGTCTTCTTTTTCCGTGTTTCAGGTCTTCCTTTAAACTGTGAAGGGGTTTTAGTGTTTGCAGTATAGAGCAGTACCCTCCACCAAACCTGGATGGGAATTTGAATGTGCGGTTGGGAAAAAAAAAAAAAAAAAAACACTGGCGAACCGATCGCTTTAGAACTCGATCCCTCGAAGGCACTATGGCTTTTAACATGTGCTAAAATGTCTAAAACAGAGAGGGATTTCAAAGCTGCTAGAGATTGACGGACACTCAAAGAACAATCAACCAAATATGATGTAACATGCATTTGCTTATTCTACAAACCTGCAGGTCCTGCTCTGAAGAATGTCTTTGCCTTAAAAGCAGAAGTAATGATTGTTGACTTTACCTTCTATCTTATAAGCCATACTGGCTGGTTGATTGGTTAGCGGGTACGTGCAGATATGGATTAATGGACGCATAAAACGATGTTAATGTCAGCCTTCATGTTTTTATTTTATTTTTTCCTTTAATCTGCGTCTCATCGCTCTTCCATGTAGTGGGTCATGAAGCCGTCGGGAATTCATCGCCGCTGAACAAGGTGTTTCTCTAAACCACGGGTTTACTGTCATAGCTTCGTTACCACGCCGGATGGTTACGGTTCAATTTAGGATGTACCCCTTTAATACTGTTCCCAGGGCCTGGTCGTGAATAGAACCTGATAGATGCCTAGCCCCAGATTGGTCTTCGAGTACGGAGAATGTCTCACATGTCCGTGTGAAATAAGCTGCATGTAAAGGTGCAGGTACACAGAGATGAGTTCTAATCATTTACCAGTCAATTCTTAGGTCGAGAATGGCAGGTAAACATCTAATCCAAAGAACAGGTCTACTTTCCCCATTAGAACAACTTCCATGCACCTAAAAAAAAAAAGTAGACTCCGCTTATCCATCCTTATCCTTGAATGTCCACTAAGCTGCTGGGGCTGGTCCTGCCACATTTTCCTCCGGCCCCACGTCCCCCATCCAGTCCAGCCACGCTGGGGATTTTTGAAACGCACAAATCGGATACAGATACCCAATGCTGCTGTCTGGGTCCCCGTGAAACGGTGCCTCCTCCAGATCACCTGCCTGCTCTTGCCCGTTCCACATACCTGCTCCGGGTGTCGGTCAGGCTTTGAAGTGCAGATGTCTTGCAGTATCAGGAAAGCTAGCACAGGACAGTGTTTAAGTCTGCTAATCAGGAGACGAGGGTTCAAATCCTAGCTCTGCCGAGCAGCCTTTAATCTTTGACTGCTGAACCCTGTAGTGTAGGTTGCTCTGGAGAATCCTTCTGCTGTAAGTGGCAAGATGCCTTTTTAAACTTGCGTCTCTTGCCTAAATGCCTGGTGGTGCAACGGTTTAGGTAGTGGCCTGTTGACCAGAAGGTCCAGGGTTTAGTCCCGGCCCTCGGCCCCTTGAGCAAGGCCCTTCGCACACACGTGTTTGGATTGTACCTTGTACGATTTAATCCGTTAGAATTTTGGCAGGATAAGCGAATCAGGCTAACTATTATTGCGTGCGGCTAGCGAGTGATTGGTTGTGAGTCCTGTAAGAGACGTGGGAGGATTTGGGCCGGCGGGGTTCCGACATTATCAGCCATAGACTTCAAATTTGCACACCCCATGACTAGTCGAGTGGAGAAACGGAGAACAGTGCGACTTATTTTTTGTTTCGAGGAGTTTGTCGGTTAGGTCTCGACAGCGGTTTTGCCTGACCGTCATCGAACGGAAACCAGATTTGTCCGAAATGAATTAAAAAAAAAAAAAAAAACAAACAAACTGGGGTCACTAACATTTTCGCCGCCTTCTTGCACTTGCTGTCTTCGTGATCTGTGCTGCGTTACTCGGGAGGCCATTTGAACGTAGACACTAAATGCTAACGGGCTTTCCATCACATTTTAAGAAGTATTTTTCCTTTTTTCTCTCTCTCTCTATACACAAGTCCAGTCTGAGCTTAGTGGCGTGATGTTGTTCTATAAATACCCACACAACTCCATCTCGACTCTCTGTTCATCACTGGTCACCGTGAGAAACATGCCATGCACAAGTGAATAAATATACTCGTATTTATAACTATATACTCTAGTGTGTAAATGGGTTTTGTACTTAGTATGTGTGACATGTACCGATGTATCGACCACCTACTCTGTGTAAGTGTAGAATACATTTATTATTCATAAATGTATAGCCACATGTAGCTGTGGCAGTAGAGGTTACTGTACCATGGGAGTCCCGGGCACCTCAGCCGCGCCTCTCGCAGCTTGAAAGATCAAAGGGATGGACTTTGTGTGTGCTTTACCTATGACGAAGTTCTTTTCACCTTCGGGCCCGTGTGTAGCCAAAGCGCAGTTCCTCTGGCTCCGTCAGAGCTGGGAGCCATGACAAACAATCAGCATTGTAGCTCCCGTCTCGAGTTCACACTGTATTTCTGTACTAATGTGTAAATATATCCTAGCCTAACCAGATAAGGGAGTGGAGTCATTCCTGGCAAATTAATATGGAGAAAGAAATATTTATTTTAGTTCCGATTTCTCCTTTTGTTTTTTTTTGTTTTTTAATTAAATTGCATGTTGATTGCGTTTCGTTTTTTGATTACTTTTAAAAACCGTTGTTCCTCCTTTCTATCTTTTATACGCCTTGTGGAGAAAAGCGCAGGCGAGGGGGGTTGAGCTTCGGCTCAAGGGCAGATCTCGATCTTGCTGGAAGATTGTTTTGATATACTGGACTTAATTGTCACGGATGCTTTTTTCTAACATTTTAACATTTAAGGTTGCTGATACTTTGTACATCTTTATTGCAATAAATACAAATCAAAACAAATGCGTCACTCCTGTCCGTTATGTACGTAGAAGCTTTGAGGAAGTCTACCGGGTCACTGTGGTGCCGTTTGAGTTCGAGCGGCGCCGCTTCTTCTTGTGAAACGGAAACGTCTAGATGCAACAACAACCCCTCGACGTGTGGGGCCACAAAGCTGAGATCACCTGCAGAGAGGCCGGCGGTCAGGCGGTCTTGCTCGCACAGCCGAACGAGAAGGTTGGTGGAGAGTCTAGGCCTTGTACTGATACGTGATGCCACAACGTACAAGGGCAATGTGGCACAGCGTAGAGGCAAGGCTCGAGGCCCATCACCCTGCTGGGTAAGGGTCGCTGTTGCAGCAATAATTCCCTCGACTTGCTGTTCCTCCCTCAGACACACTTGGTCATGTTTGTATGTGGCACACAACCTGCCTGGGTCCATGCACTAGTAGGTTATCAGGCCCCAAGGACCATTTATGTTTCAGCATAGCGAAAGTTACAGCTATAAAGAAAATGTTCACTTGCCTGCACAGAACTCGACTTCAACTGCGAACCGCTTTGCGAAGGGGAAATTTGGATCACAAGGGAGGACCAGCTCCATATTCCTTGACCATGATGTGTGTAATATTTTAAAAACAAGTAAACCAACCACAGGACGTTACAGTTCCACAGAACAACACTGCCCTCGTGCGTTCGGACAATACGCGTGCGCAGCAAACACAAAATTAGGGGATACTTCAAAATGAGATCGCCCACAATATACAAGTCAGTTATTTCATTAATCAAGTCATTAAATAACTTTGTTCACTGGTTAATGAATTGCTTGGGTCAGAGATCAGATTTACAAGATCTCTGCAACTCATTAAACAAACAAACAAAAAAATCGCCTTTAACATCTCAAACGTGCCTCGTTCCTTTGCCTACCCCTTTCCCGGCCTATAATACCAGCCTTCCTTAAATATTTAATGTTAGGTCTGGATAAATAAACAATCATTCCTGCCGTTAAGGCCAGCAGCACATTCCAAAAGGAGTCGGAACGAGACAGTTTAGGGCTGGTGATGATACTGATCATCGGACTGAATCTCCAAACCAGGTCTCTGAAGCTGCCAGGCTTCCTGTCTAAACACAAAGACCTCTGAATATGGCTGACAAACTGGCCATTCACCCCACCTAACTTTAATTAGGCAGTGGAAAATGTAATTCTATCCCATTCCAGCTCATTAATATAACACCGTAAACATTTAATCATTGGAAAAGCAGCTTTTCTGTGCATTCTTTTACTGGCCAGTACTAATATAAAAATATGGATATAGATTGTATCGAACCTTTATCACTCTCCATAACTATAGAAGGTCAAAAGAAATGCAGCCCTTTTAGCACTTAAGACGATGATCGTTACAGATATTTTATATATTAAGCACCAAACAGATCGGTAAACATTAGACAGAGCATATTTTTTACACAACACTACCAAACATATTTGGTTACCCTCACACCTTGGAACGTACTTTTGTGGCTTTTGAATCTGATTCATAGCACCCATAGGTGAATGGTTTCACCCAGCGTCACTCTATTGTAATGTAACGTGCAGCACCATGTGCAGGTTCTGTCCCAGCTCACCTGAGAGGTAGTTTCTGTCCTCGTGCCTCGGCAGCTCCGGGTGAACACGGACTGAACTGCTGATCACCAGAACATACAGCCGTGCTGGGGCTTCCTGACGCACACAGTGCAGATAGCTTAGGTTTTCATGCTGCTGGAGATAGAAAATCCCATCCTGGTTGCCCACAGTGAGAGAGTAGGTGATTTTGTGGGCGAGAGGTTTGAGGGCTGGTACCAGCTCCAGTACGTGTTCTTTGGGAGTGCACTGTGCTATGCTGAGGTTCAGTAGCAGGGGTTGATCCATATCCACACTGGCCAGGCTGAATGGAGCTTCCTGCATAGGCAGAAGCAAATTTGGAAATGATGCTCAGCATCAAGACCTCAGTTGTCTTAGAACTATACTTTAAATAACCTGTGGTCCCACTTAATTTTCGACGTGGTATGAGTTCATGTCGTTATAACACCACGGTGGTTTTAGCAAGTGGAATCAATAATTAAGCCAGTCAGTAAATACATCAAACAACCATCATTCAGTCACTTAATCAGTCAGACAGTCAAAAGGTCAGCCTGAGTGTTAATAAGTCAGTCTGGCAGTTAACATATTTACTGACAAAAAAAACCAAATCACCCAGACAGAAATGCAGTATCGCTGCCAAACTCAAAAGGGTTGAATTACGTAACAGGCAGATATGTAAATGATCATGTGGTCTAATTGGACACCAGGCCTTGTCACAAGACGGCTACAAAATTGCTTCCCCCACTGCCTGATCAAATGGCTACTTCTAGGTAGAGCAGCTCTTGGTGAGAGATTATTAACTGCTAGATGTTCCTCTATAACACAAAGTCATTCGGCCCAGCTGATGAGCTTTGATTAAGGACACAACACTGGAACAAGAGAAGCAGGGATAGCCGTTTGGACACATTGCCCACCACCTAGGCTGAGCAGTGGTTCTGAGGGCACGACATATGGCGAACAGGTTCTGAACAGACCATCAGCGGAGAGGATTGTTTGACCCGCCGACAAGCACGAGCAGCAACTGGAGTTTCACTGTATACCATCCAGACACAGGTAGCACCTCCTCTACACACCCCCGTCTCTGCCCAAAGCTTAGCACAAGGAAATTTCATCCTTCATTCAGTGGTGGTGTGAATGGGAAACCTGGGAAATCTGACTGTAGTTTGGTTCAAGGATGGAGGCCATGTGGCGAGTTCTTTGGTCGGTCAGTCAGTCAATAAAGGGAGCTGGAGAATCCGAAATCGTTAGGCTGGTCAACTAATGAGCAAAAATAAATTCTACACCAACTCAACAGGCCTAAATTGCTAAGCAAACGCAGTTCCAAGGAGCCCGATTGTGAATATTGAAACTTCATTTACCTCCTCTGTCTCCGTTTGCTTGGTAGTGTCCCTCTTACTGATGCCTCTTTTTTGATGACCCTCGATATTGCAATTGTAGCAGTTTTCGGGGGACAGCTCGTCATCCACCACTGTTTCAGATGCGTCAAAAGGTCTCAGCTGGCCCTTCCCAAATCCCAGCCCCGACACACAGTGTCTGCACACAAGTATGGAAAATATCAATCGTAATTTTTCAATCATTTCAACTTTGCATGGCAACTTTGCCAGGTTGGCGTACAGACTTTGCTTCTTTCTGGCCTATTTAAATAGACCTGGTTCAGAGCTAAATCACGGGATCTGGCAACCCTCATAATTAAATGCAGCACCTACTAAACAACACTTTGTGGAAACGTCAATGTGTGTACTTGATATGTGCAGCAACTGAAATATCTATCTGAAATATCTATCTTGACCAAAAAGAATACTTATTTTGAAACTCATTTTCAATCTTCTCCTACATGTATAGTATAATATAATAAAATAGTGTACAATGGGATTCATACACACCAGGACGAGGCTGGCTTAAAGCTGGTAAAAGTTTGGTCATTATATAATCTGCCTCAGGATTACTGTTCATACAGTATGTCAGGGAAATGGGGAGGGAACATCTGTGTGTGTGTGTGTGTGTGTGTGTGTGTGCAGCTATTTCAGAGCATGGTGTTCTAACTTTTTCCCATTGCCATTGCAGAGCCATACAACACACAGCATCTTAGATCCACTTTAAACTGCATAGACATTTTTTACTTAAGGCTTGTGTTCTATGTTAACATTTGTAGTTTTTCTGTTTTTAAAGTAGTCTTGGAATGACTGCAAATCCTGATCAGTCTCGCTGTAACGCTGACTTTCCACACTTATTATAATAATATAATACTTCAATAAACGAAAACTACTTTTGAATTAGTATGCTTGTTCTTCTTCTTCCATCTCAGAGTTTCCTAGTTCCTTCCTGTTTCCTGTCTTACCCTTGCCCCACCCTGAAGTAACCAGGTGGGCAGCCACACATGTAACCTCCTTGGGTGTTGAAACAACCATAATTGCAGGGACTTTTGAAGGAGACGCACTCGTCAACATCACGGCAGCCGTTGGAAAGCTGCTCAAAGGTATAACCAGAGGGGCAGATGCATTTAAAACTGCCAAGGGTGTTGTAGCATGATGCAGTGCCACAGGTGCCA
Source organism: Parotocinclus haroldoi (assembly GCA_034779995.1). Classification (NCBI taxonomy): domain Eukaryota; kingdom Metazoa; phylum Chordata; class Actinopteri; order Siluriformes; family Loricariidae; genus Parotocinclus; species Parotocinclus haroldoi. The sequence goes on along the minus strand of JAUZST010029497.1, from coordinate 15,391 downwards.
GGGGTGGAGCACTCGTTTTCATCTGCAGCACAGAAAAGCACAAGCACAGAACGTCATTTTACCTTTTACAGCTATATCACAGACCACCGATTAAGCAGGCATATTTCAGTTCAATTTCTCTGGCAGCCACTTTACACCTTAACTTGTTCGTGTTTCCAAATACGGGGGTCATTACGAACGGTCCTGATCACAACAGTAATTCACTGCTCGTTCCGAAGAAGAGTGAGACAATCCTAAACAGTCAGGGTTTTTTAATGATCAAACCCTGGTTTACATGGAGTGTGTTACTGTGTTAGGTCGCTGTGCCAGCCCAGAGCCATTAGAATGGCACAGATGTTCAGTACATGTGATTGGGTAGATAATTTTAGCAATCATATCAAGACAAGAATTTGTTTGTGCCAGCAATTTATGAAATAATGTGTTACGTGATGAATATACTACTGCTTCTATGGAGTTTGTTTCCTATAAGTGAGGTCTAGAGTAACTAATACTCAGAAACGGACCAAAGCCTCCTGCTTACAGTCCTACTTTCACTAAATGTCTTTCTTTGTTCATTATTAACTGGGAAAAGTGACTTACAAATAACTGGACCCAACAATTGCGGTCTGGGGAAGATCCGATATGAATCCTGGACCTTCTGGTCCATAGTCCCGTACCCTAATTGCCAGGTTACCACAGTCCCATAGTGCGTTTATGATTCTAATGCCTTATAAACACATCCAGGGTAATCCAAAGGGACACCAAATTGATGGTTAACATAATTGAATTATCTCACCTTTCATACTGTGTGGACATCTTTAACTCTTTTAAATTAAATAAAGAAAAATATTTGGTGAGGGAATGACCAAAACATCAACCCACTACATGTCCATGTTCGATCATCTAAAATAAAGAAGTGTGTGATTATATATTATATATATTATATAACCATATATTGCTGGTGTTTGCAGTAACCTAGTTTATAAAGGTACTGGACTATGGATCATAAGGTCCAGGGTTCAAATCCCACCTCTGCCAAGCTGCCACAGTTGGGGCCTTAACCCACATCTGTTTGGATTGTAAGACGGTGTTAATTGTAAGTCGCTCTGGATAAGGGCGTCCGCTAAATGCCATAAATGTAAATGTAATGCTGGCAGCAAACAACCAAAAGCCCAAAAGTTGGTGGGTTGTAAACTAAAACAAATGCCTCTAATCTCAACTGGAACCGTTCCGGAACAGCATTAGTCCTAGCATGATATATTTGGTGTGAAAATGTAAGCCAGACAGCCGTAATTGGTACAATATAAAAACGTTCGTGAGCTGAAATAATTGTCAGAGTCTTTTGTGCAAAAAGAGTTTTAATGGGTAACTTCACAAAGCCTAGCCATGTAAAAGAGCAACAGAGCAGCAATAAACCTTATGAACTCACTTTTGTGTTTCATTTGTTTTTCATTAATGACATAGTAAGCAATCACTAAATATAGATTTCTATGTATTTTCCAGAGCGGCTATGAGCACGCTAGCTTTTTAATCCATTTTTCTTCGGTTGAGCAATTTTATTCCTCCACAGTGGCACAAAAATCTACCATCTGATGTTCCTGATTACCGTTACTGGATTAACCGTACCGTGCTTATCCTCTGCAGTGCAAATCTGACTTTGATAGCATGTGGTCTTCCTTTCCCTGAGTAATGTCCATTAGGGCAGGATACTCTATCAGTAGTATTCTATTGGATGGATTGATCTGACATGGGACTGCGGGCTGACGGTCAGCATCGTACATGTGAAATGTGTCAACTAAGAAAACCTCATTTTGAGGATTATATGTTGTACTTCTGGCACCTGCAATCATATTTTTTAAAATAATGATTATGTTTGTTTCTACAACAAAACAAAGGTTAGGCGTAATAAAGTATTTTTCAGTTAACAAACCCCCGTGTTTCAGATTATTCAGTTTATGTCTATATGAACTTCCCTCCTAACACCAAGACACTACTGTCACTTATTTTAACACCATTATGTAATCAAAGATGTAACAGAGTTTTCAGCCTCATGCCTTTGCATGCCTGTGTGGACTCACCAACGCACTGGTTCCACTGGTAGTGCTGGGTGTAGCCTTGTGGGCAGCTGCAGCGGTAACTTCCCATCATATTAGAACAACCAAACTGACATCTGTGATTACTCACACACTCATCAACATCTGTACACAGCAGGACAGACCAGTCATAATGAGTCACTGTTCATAAATAGTTTACCCCTTTATTTAGGCATATTGTGTGTGTTTTATGTGATTTTGCTAAATATGAACGAACTAAAATCACTATTATATTATAATACCAACAGATTTTTGTTGTAGCAATGGTATAAAATGGTATAAATACTCTTTCCCATCCACTGTCATTTGAATCTTTGTGAGCATAGCTTTGTCTTTTCACCGTTAGCCTGCTGCTTTAGTGTGCTTTAAATATAATCTTGCAGCATATTCTGTCCTGATAAGGTAGGATTCTTCTTATCTGCTGATTTCAGTCTACCTTAAGGTGTGATTTGTGGGCAGGGGAGGTGGCACAGGTTTGTTATTGTCAAAAAAGTGGTTTCTCTCCGGCGCATTTAAACATATCATTTGAATTCCATGCAGTTTGTATCAGCTCTCCATTTTTATATTATATTATCTCATTGTTATCTATCGATGCCCAGGTTCTCTAGGTGATTTCCTGGAAGAACTGGACATGCTCCTAAGCATTCTGCCCACCGACAGCACCCCTCTCACCTTCTTGGTGACTTCAACCTCCCTGAACATAAGCTCCGTTCATCTTGTGTTCTCTCTCCTCTGGACTCTCTGTCAGTCAACGAATCTCCTCCAACACACATGGGAAGGAACATCCTAGAGCTTGTCTTCACATGACCTTTTCCAGCCTCCAAATTTCTGGTTACATCACTTCATACCTCTGACCATCACTTGGTAACCTTTACCGTCCCCCTCACTACCCAACCTGACACAAAATCTTCACTCTGTTCCTCCTTCCTCTATAGCTTCCCAAATTCCATAATCTCCTCCAGACCCTGAATCTTTCTCTTCTCTGTCTCTGGACTCTGCCACTGCCACTTAGTTCTCTCCTGTTCCTGCACAAAACATCAGAAAGGAGGTCAATGGAAGAGGAAAGTGAAAAGAGATCAAAGATCAGCTGAGAGTAAGTGGAGAAAATCTACCACAACCTAATGTCTAGATTCTTATCAGACATTACTTCTGCCAAGATTCAGTTCTACAAGGAGAAGCTGGAAAAATCTACTGGGGATCCTCGCAAGCTCCACAACATATTTTCCTCCCTTCTCAACCCTCCAGCTCCTCTGCCACCATCCACCCTGCCTGCTGAAGACTTTGGCATATGTCAGCAGTTTTCCTGTCATAAAAGGCTGCAGAGTTTTGGTACTACTTCATAGAAGCCTCATCCTCTACCTCATTCTCCTACCTCATTAAAGCATCTTTCTACTGTCCCAACCCTGTCATGCAACCCTACAACCTGCTCACTGGATCCGCTTCCTTCCACTGTGTTTCAGGCCATCTCACCTGCCCTCCTACCATTCATCAGCTCCATCATCAACAACTCGCTTTCATCTGGTCATGTGCCCTGAGATTTCAAGACTGCAAGGATTACACCTTTACTGAAGAAACCCACTATAGATCCTTCGGATGTCAAAAGTTACAAACCAGTGTCACTTCTCTTCTTCCTATCTAAAGTCTTAGAACACATTGTTTACAGCCAACTATATCTTTATCTGTCCGAGAACAACCTTCAAGATCCGAACCAGTCAGCCTTCAAAGCTGCATACTCTATAGAGACGGCCCTCTTGGCTGTCACTGAAAAAACTACATGTGGATAGATCTGCCAACCTGTCATCTGTTCTCATTTTACTAGATCTTTCAGCAGCGTTTGACACAGTCAACCATGAGACTCTTCTGTCCATCCTCTTGAGTCTTGGAATCCAGGGAATAGCCTGGCAGTGGTGTGCTTCCTACCTAGCTGACCGATCATATCAGGTATCGTGGAAAGGTATCTCCTCATCCCGCAAACTGACCACTGGTGTCCCACAAGGCTCAGTGCTTGGTTCTCTTTTGTTCTCCCTCTATATCCTCACATGGCTTTTCATATCACTGCTATGCTGATGACACCCAACTAATTCTCGCCTTCCCTCCCTCAGACACCCAGGTCTCCGCCAAGATCTCAGCATGTATAGCTGACATATCATCATGGATGGCAGATCATTGCAGACCTTGGCAAGACAGAACTATTACTCTTCTCAGGTGACTCTTGTCCTCACCAGAACCTTGTTCCCTCAGTTGACAAGGCTAGGATCTCCCCCTCTGTTGTGGCTCGGAACCTGGGAGTGACTATGGACAGCCAATTGTCCTTATCTACCCACATTGCTAATGTCTCTCGGTCATGTCGCTTCCTTCTTTACAACATCAGAAGGATCCGTCCATTTCTTTGCACAGAGGCAACACAGATTCTGGTTTAGTCCCTCATCATTTCAAGACTGGGCTACTGTAGCTCTCTCTTAGCAGGGCTTCCTCTGACCGCTATACAATCCCTACAGCTGATCCATAATTCAGCTGCAAGACTTGTGTTCAATGTTCCCAAGTCACACACACTACACCACTTCTCCGATCTCTCCACTGGCTCCCTGTAGCTGCTCGTATCAGATTTAAAACTCTGATGCTCGCTTACAAAGCTAAAAATGAGCCTGCACCCTCCGACTTTGCAGCACTTATCACACCCCGCACTGCACCTCCCTCACTCTGGTCCTCTAGCACTGAGTTGAGTCCTCCTCAACTGGTCCCCCCGTTTCTGAGGGCAAAAGGAAGGCACTCTTCTAGAGTCTTCTCTGTTTTGGCTCCTATGTGGTGGAATGAACTTCCCCTCAATGTTCGAATAGCTGAGTCCCATTTATTCCGCACCTACCTCAACTAAAACCCCACCCTTGTTCTTCTATCTCTTTAAAAAAAAAACACACAACTTTTACAGTTTCAGAAGTGTATTCTTGTTTAGTTCCCTTATTATTAAAAATGGATTATGTTACTGATGTCTTAAAGCACTTTTGTAAGTCGCTCTGGATAAGGGCGTCTGCTAAATACTGTAAATGTAGTTACAATGTACTGCAAAAAAAGTTTTTTTTAATTGTTTCCAGTTAAAATGCCAGGCGACAACTGTGGTTGGTAAGCAAGACTGTCGTAGGGAAAAACTGTTAATGTCTTGGCCTGTGCTGGCTTTGATCATCCTGTATCTTATTCCAGAGTGTTACAAGTGACTGAAAGCTGTGGTGTCCAGAATAAGAGGGGTCAGCTGTTATTTATTATTGCTTGCTTCATCACCCTGCTGTTGTAGATGTTTTTATGTGTTGGTACACAACAACCAATGTTCTCTGCTGTTCTGGTTACATGTTGGTGTTTGTTCATTCTTGTAAAGTAGGGGAACCAAACCAGTTGGTTATTAATGATATTTCTAAATTAAAAGGGTGTCCTATGGCGTTTGACACACTATATGCATTTCTTTTAATGTTAATTATATTTCCTACATTCCACAAATGTGATAAAACATCCAACTGAGAAAATAAGCAAACAAATAAGCAGGAGGTGGCAGTTTTTAGCAGTGATATTTGAAAGTATATAGTATATATGGTATATAGTATAAAGTATATATGGAAAGCTTTTGTACTCGCACAAAATTTCAGTTGGTGCAATGCACTGTGCAAGTTCAAAACATGGTGTTTTGTAGTTACAAACATACACATTTGTATTTATTACAGGCAGTAGAGTAAGCACAGGGAAGGTAAAAAAAATCTGACTGAAACCTGCAGAGGGCATACTGTGAAAAGCATTACAATCTAAAGTTTGGCTAGTACATTTTGAAAGTTCCTGAAACTATTTCTGATGAATGTTTGTATACATACAACTTAATCAGAATAACATAGCATGCCTCACAGCAAAAGGGTCCTGGGTTCAGTCCCAGGGTGGAGCGGCCTGGGTCCTTTGTGTGGAGTCTGCATGGGTTTACTCCAGGTATTCCACCATGTCTAACATGTGTTAGGTTCGCTGGTGTCTCTAAAGAGGACCTTAGTGTTTTGCTGTGTGCCTGACTGTGTTCCCTACTATGGATTGGCACCCCATCTAGGGTTGTTCCTGACTTTGCGCCCAGAGTTGCCTGTGACCCCGTGTGGATTTAGCAGAAGATAATGGATGGATTAAAAACATTATGGAAAATTCATATTCAAAAATGACAGTATTTCTTACATTTACTTTTAATTAATTGCAGACAGGTTGATACCGAGATATTTCATGTTTTGTCTGGTGAAATTAAGGTTTATAACCCATTAAAAAAGAAAAAGCACAGCTTACACGATGTAGCAACCGAATTCGGTGTGGTAAACTCGGCTTGGGTTTCGCTTCGTGCTCGAAGAAACACGGCAGATCGGCAGTAAACGCGTATTACTGGCTGACAAGCGAGCAATTAGATACACATTCGAGGTCGCTTCTTAAAGGAGCGTGCTGAATGCTTGGAACGAGCTGCAGGTGCGGAATAGTAAAGCTGCTGGGACTGGTTGGCTGTCCGGAGAGGGGGCGTCACTAGCAGAACCCAACCATAACCACAAGATGCCGCCAGATATAAAACCAGACTTTAAAATGATTAATACAACACGATCGGCAAAAATAGTTAAATAAGCCCCTCGCAGGGTGCACCCCTAACATTCCAAGCAATCAGGAGGAATTTCAGTTTGCTGCTTAAGCTTAAACTGAAAACGGCACAGCATAGGCAAGGGATTACTTTTGCAACCTTTGTCAAGCACTACAATATAAAGTCACATTCACAAATGCCACTTACAACGTTGCAATAAAGAAGCTTCATGTTAACCATGAAGTGGCGTCAATTTCTGTGGGCTTGTATGCTTATAATATGGACCATCACACAGTGGGAACATGTATTGTGGTCACATAAATCATTATTCTGGGTCTTTTTTGGAAGATTTAATGATGTGTTCTCTGGACAAAAAGACCATTAACAACTGCTAACAGTAACAAGTCCAAAAGACATGGCACATAGGTCAAGTACACCCATGTGATGAAGCGAGAAAAATTGCAGGAAATCACACAAACAGCTAAAAACAAAATGTAATAATTTTACAGAACAAATAAAGTAACTAGTTAACCAATTACTCTCTGTGGATGGACCCTGGGGTGTTTACTTTTAACTAATATAGGAACTACTAGCAAAATACTTGAATGAATAAGTATATCCTGAGACTAGTTTTAAATACTGTCAATGTGTCTGATACTTACTGATAGGAAGAATATGCCAAACCTATGGGGTGTTGTGGGGAAAAGCTTTGTTCCCTACAGTAGTCTCATTACTGTACGTTTTTTGATAAAAGTGAACATGTTGAATCATAAAGGACTAAAAGTTCATTAAGTCCTGAGAGACTCACGGGCATTTTCTCATGTGACTCAATGCTGTGTTCCATTCACTGCATGAGGCTTGTCAAGAAAGCTGAAATAGACCAACCCCTACTTATGATTATCAAACCATACCCAATACTCTTTGAGGTGCAAGCATATTCTTATTTCCTGTGCAAATTATACTGCCAAATCACACAGTTAAATTGGACTTATGTATATATGTGACAGAATCTCAATATAAATACAATATAAATAAGGACCTGAAATCATTTACAAGTCTGTACCCTATCTATTGCTACTCCACCTAGTCAAGTAACACAATTAATTATGTAATCCTTTCTTATGTTGTGTGTATTAATCTGACTGCTATTAGTAGTTATGTTCAGTCCAAATTATCTATAAGGACTGTTGTGAAAGTGTGTGAAGTTGTGTGTTATTCTTTTGTTAATTGCGGTTAAATTAAATCCTATTAGGTTGTGTTTGCAATATATTATACAATGTTTTCTTAAATTACTGTTGATTTTTTTCTCTTGAGTTATGTCTATTAAAGTCACTCAAACATAAAGACATTGGTTCAAAACTAAATGAAAAAAAAATTAGCATTACGATCATCAAAAAAGGAATGTGGGCAAGCCTGTTTACCATGAATCTTGGTCCTATATTTATTTATATTTATATATATTTATATATTTACTCTTCATTTCTATTATACCCTTCCATCACACCCACTCAATGTACAGGTTTAACATCTGATGGCATTCCTGTATGTAGTGTGTAGGTCTGTGTGTTTCATAGACCAGTGTGTATCTAAAATATGTTTATCCGTATGTGTTACCTGAGTTACCCTGCTATGCCCCACTTCCTTGCAATGAGAGGTCGATGGGAGCAAATAAGTCTGCAGCGTTAAAAATTAGCTACAGTCATTTCTGTCTGGCTTGGTGCATTTGTTGCAGCATTGGCCATCCGTTAGCCACTGCCTGTCAGTAACAGAGAGACACATCATCATTCAGCACCATGACCTTGTCAGTACACAACAAAGGAGCAGGCTCATTGGAGCTGCTTCACGACAAGAACAAACCTATATCATATTTACTGTAGCAAGTATATATGAACCTTAAATATGAAACCTAACCTAAATAACCTATTAATCAGATATATTTCTTCTTTTAAGAAATATCTATTGTAAAAAATCTGCTTTTATTTGTAGAGAAGAGTCATACTTAAGACTCAGAGTTTTATTTAGCATCACAACAGCATCAATCAAAAACTATGTATATCTTTGAAATGTTGGAGGAAACCAAGTTACACAGAGAACGCTCACATAAATGTATTAAAATTTCATTTAAATGCATAACCCAAGAATAATTCGCTTGACATATGACATATTTGTGAGGGTGTGAGAAGGACCAGAGTGCCACACTTTGATTGTCCATTTGGGTGTATGGTCACCCAAAACTGCCAAAATAATGACGATAACTTATGCTCATCAGCCCACCTTCTATGGGTTCTACAGTGTTCAGCACATAACAAAAATGAATACCATTGGTCACTGGGAAAGCAGTCAAACAATATAGTGCCAATTAAAACCGTTGTCCAGTGTTCGTCCAGTGGCAGTCCCTGAAAAGCTGTTGCATTGCTGCAGCTTCCTCTTCATGTCAATAAGTACAAGTAGCGGTCATCTCTTGCTGATGTGGCAGATGGGTGACCCTGCCCTAGTCTTCTTCATACTGTTTCAGTATCTTAAAATTAATTCCACAGTCTGCTTATCATGCTTTGGTATGTTTTAAGTGCTGTTGCCACTGCTGTCTGTATTTGATAAGATTCAAGACAGTCTATGGCTCTCCAAGCTTCACATTTAGGAAAATCGTGTTGCAGAGGCATTGAAAGGGCTGTGAAATTGCAGGACGTGAGTTTTCAAGATCACTTTCAGATACTCCAAAATTTTCAGTCTTTTATATAGTGCATTTTCAGCAATTAAATAAAAGTTGTTTTTGCATCTCATTTGCATTATAGAACTCCTTTCTTTCACTCGTTGTTTGCTTTTCTTATGGTATTGTTTAATAATAAAAATAAATAAATAAAAAACCTATGGCCAGTCAGTTCAGTGGTGGAAGTGTTTGACAAGTCGATAAAGAAAACTGGGGTTAGAGGAAGGGCCAGCCTTTTATGCTCCAAGGCTTCCTACTGTCTGTACCAAAATCAATATCCCATTACTACGTCTTGCTACCCATTTTTCTCTCTTTGTTTTCTCAATCTCTCACATACAATGTCACATGTTTGATAATTCACTTAGGAGAAGGTTTCAGTGTTTCAGTCAGTTAGCCCATAGTCAGAACATAATTTTCATAATCCTCTCCTACCAATACAAAGAAGTGGAAAATAAATGTTTTGTCAAAGTTGTGATGACCATAATGATCACGTGTTTATCTTCATTTATTAACCAGACGCAAGATCGTGTAAAGATTCACAACATATTAGTGTGTTTGTACAGGCAGTACTGTATATGATGCAAATGATTAAAGATAATCTTAATCTAAATTGCTAATTCATATATCTCCCTTAATTCTCATTAACTCCTTAGCTCTCTTAACTCCTTCACTTCAAATTTCACCAGCTAATCTTTAGTTTAGCAATCATCATTTTCTTTTTTTCACCTCCACAGCCATTGTACAATCCACCAAATAGTGTTGTCTAGCTACACTTTTAACTGCAACCACCTTATTGCCTCCAGTGTCTTTAGTAATGGGTTAGTGATGTAGCATTTTAAAATGTACATTAACAAATATTTATGCACAATTTTAAGAATCTTGTAGAAGGAGTGCCACTGACAGGAAGTGGTCAACAAGACAGGTGTTTAATTGCAATGCAGAAAACAGATAGTGATTAGAATAGGAAGAGGTGCATTCAGCTCAAAGAAGAGAAGAGGAGCAAACCGGAGCAGCATGGAAACAAATCAACTTCAGAATCTCCCCTGACAGGTTTTTGGAGTGATTTGGGAGACACTGGGTTCAGACTGGTAATGCTGAATATTGAATAGTCATTTTGGTTTCCACACCTGGGCCTTTTATCACAGCCTTTTATTTTGTAATATTTTTTTCTTTTATGGAGTTCGACCCCATCTCTCACCCATATGCTGTGCAATAATCAATTGAAGTAAACAAATGGAATTTATGTTATTATGGTAGATATGGCAATGCATGTACAGTCAGAACAGTAAGCCATTTGTGTTCAATATGTTTGAGAAGAAATTTCAGACATTATGTGTTTTGATGTCCTGTCAGCTACAACAGTAGCTTCAAAGTAGTGGGCTTGCCAGTAAGTAACGTTCATGGGACAGCTGTTTTTGAGTGGGGTCACTGGTGGCATGTAGGGTTGTTTCAGAAAGCTTTTTTAAAGCTTTGTTGTTAGGCACATTAATTGAACTATATTGTCATACAGTGTTTTCACAGAGACTGCAGAGCTGTTCTGAAAAAAGGTGTATATAGCTTCTATTCTAAGCTATCACATGTTCAAAAATTTCCAATCTTTTTGGCTATTTATATACACTGTAAAAAACACTTTTTTCGGGTTTTTTTTTTCCAATAAATGTAACATTTTTTCATGCATTTTAAAATGCCAGTGAAAGTATGTTACAATTACCAGAATAAACTGTTTAATTTCATGTGATTTAACAAAAAAAATGTATAAATGAAGTACATTAAAAACATGTTTTTCACAGCTTTTAGAGGAAAAATTTAATTACACAAACTGTTAAAAAAAGTAATCTCGATTAATCATATTGAGAAAAACTAGAAGAATTTCCTGGAATTTTACAAAAAAAAATATTCTTACTGTGAAATATCACTGTCAAATACATAGCACTACTGTTAAAATGCATTTAAAAATCTAGAATTGCAAGAAAATATGTATGCAATAAAAAATAATTTTTGAGTTTACAATTGTTTTACGAACTGGAAAACAAACATTGCATACCTTACCATACAACACTGATGTATGAGATGTGTTTTAATTTAAATATTGAATACATATTGTTAAATATGTATGAATCTCATGTTATATAAACTGTAAAACTATTGAGTAAAAAAGTCAAATGTTATTGACTGCCAACACTTAGCAAATATTGGTCTTTGCTTGTCATTTCTAGTGTGTACTGGGTTACCAAACTATCACAATCCAAAAATCAAAAATATGAACTAAAATAAAGAGTTATTTACTGCAAAACTTACAGAGCAACAGGCCTGGAAGGGGCCCATGGCCATGATATCATTTAAAACCCCGATTTGATCACTTTGTAAACAAGTGCATGGGCTAATAGTCCAACAGTCCAATCAGAACAATGATTCCCATCGTGCAATTGCAAGGAATTTAGGGATTTCCTCATCTACAACCCATAATCAAAAGATTCAGAGAATCTGGAAAAATATCTGCAAGTAAACGGCAAGTCTGAAAAATTGAATTCCTTTGACCGTAGATCCCTCAGGTGGCACGGCATTAAAAAACGCATCATTTTGTAACAGATATTATCACATGGGCTCAGGAACACTTCAGAAAACCGTTATTAGCAAACACAGTTCATCACTTCATCTACAAGTGCAAGTTAAAACTACACCATGCAAAGATAAAGTCAAATATTAGCAATATCCAGAAACACTGCTGGCTTCTCTGACCCCATAAGCTCATCTAAGATGTACTGACCCAAAGTAGAAAGGTATCCTGTGGTCTGATGAGTCCACATTTAGAACTGTTTTTGGAAATCATGAATGTTGTATCCTCCGGGCCAAAGAGGAAAAGGACTGTCCGGATTGTATCTATCTATGATGGTATGGGAGTGTGTTAGTGCTCATGGCATGGGTAACTGGCTCATCTGTGAAGGCACCATTAATGCTGAAAGATACATTTTGTAGCAACATATGCTGACATCCAAGCAGAGTATTTTTTAGGGATATCCGTGCCACATTCCACAAGCCACATTCTGCACGTGTTACAACAGTATGGATTCGTAATAAAAGAGTGCTAGACTGTCTTGTCTGCAGTCCAGACCTGTCTCCCATTGAAAATGTGTGGCACATTTTTAAGGGCAAAATACGACAACGGAGACTGTTGAGCAACTGAAGTTGTACATCAAGCAAAAATGGGAAAGGATTCCACTTACAAAGCTTCAACAATTAGTGTCCTCAGTTCCCAAATACTTATTGAGTGCTAAATGGAAAGGTGATGTAACACAGTGGTAAACATGCCCCAACTGTTTTGAAATGTGTTGCGTACATCAAATTCAAAATTGGTAAATATTTGCAAAAAAACCCCAATAAAGTTAAATAAATTGTCTTTGTAGTGTATTCAATTGAATATGGGTTGAAAAGGATTTGCAAATCATTGTATTCTGTTTTTATTTATGTTTTTATTTATGTTTATGTTCCATCTTCACTGGAATTGGTGTTGTGCTTAGCCAGATCTTCCAGCTTATTACCCCTTTTGAGAATACCTGCTTGCATGCAGTACTGACATCTCTCTGATGCAATGATTTCAGAGGGTAAATGCTTAACTTTATTGCAACATTTGGCCTATATGGCAACCACATGGTTCCAAAACCTGTGGTTTTACATGCTTCAGTCTGCTGGTTTATGCGTATGGCACCAGGCATATGAACCAGAATATGAGCTTACCTACTTTACTGTAAAATAGATATTACAATATCATATAATGATGTATATATAATATAATATATCATATAATAAGATATAAGATATAACACAATATCAATAACAAATGGGATATTCCTAATCAAAAATTCAAATTCATATTATATATGTCTTGATAATTTATCTGCTGTGTTGAATACCTATTTGTGACTAGATCTGATATTGACAGCCTGCAAATTAAGCAAAATAAGTTATTCTATAAGTTATTATAATGCTGCTATCAGCTATTGTTTTCTTTAATAAAAAAAACAGCATAACAATAAAAAAGCATTATGTGAGATTCTGAGAAGAATATGCACTGAAGCATTTGCATCTGAACTATTTCACAAATCCAAGGCCCTTACAGGTTTCCTGAAGTAGTTACTAAAAGAAGGCGTAATCAGTAGAAACAGTCCCCCATAGTGAAAGTTTAATGTCCAGAGATGTTCCTGGGTCACCACACTTAAGGGTCAACCTTTCACTGCTATCACAGACATGCAATTCCATTCATAGTATAGTGAAATGGTGAGAACACAGGAAAAGAGAGAAACGAAAGCTTTCATTTAATTTGGGAGATGGATTCTACCAAGCAGAATTTGCATTGCTATTGAATTAGATGATTGAAGATTCTGAAGGCATTGGGACAATGTGGTTTCTGCAATGGAGTTGGCCCTGTAGTGGTCATAGCACAGTTACTTGTTGGTTTCACTTACATCATTCTCTTTCCCTGTCCATCTTATTCTTCTGAAATTTTCTAAGTGTCTCTAGCAGTTCCATTCCAAACAATTTAAAATGATTTGAATTACTGTCCTCCCTTGAGGACATTGCTCCTTGATGCTCCCTTTATACCCAATCATGACACTCAGCTGTGGCATGTTCTAAACAGGTGTTTTTTTTAGCATTCCTTAAGTTTCCCAGTCATGTTGCAGGCATCACATTCCAAATGAGTAAATATTTATAAACAATAATCAAGTCATTTTAACATTAAATATATTTGTAGTGTATTCAATTAAATATTGGTTGAAATGGATTTGCAAATTCAAATGACGTTTTATACAATGTTCCAACTTCATTGAAATTGGGGTTGTAGCTCTGTTGTTTAATGAAATCATTTAATAAAAAGCCTGCTTGGGGATTGGTTTTTTTTGTTAGCAATTTTCCGTTAAAAACAGTGTCAGTGATACTTGGCAATGCTGTTTTGTGAAGTCTTTGCCTTCTGCTAAGTCTGGCTCAGACCACCTGTTTCCTTTATTTTTAGACACTAGAATGAGAACAAATGTGGAATTGCTTAGAAACATGTGAGGAATGGGAAGTGGGTTAAATGGAAAAACAGTGGACTGCATGATGAAATGAATAAAAAGAAGTGGGTATACATGGGTCTAGGTTTATGGAAAAATACAACTTCAACATTGTATGCAATATGTTTATCATTAATGTGTTACACTGCGTATGCTGGTTGTAGATTAGGTGGTTTGATTAAGTGCTGTAATATGTACAGGCTGTGCATGGAGAGTTTGATATGCCTGACAGGAGTGCCTTCTCCAGAACACATCCCTGTGTGAGGCTGCATGGTAATCGCATTTAATTTCCTTCAGATCAGCTGTGACCCACATCATAAGACATACGAATGTTCTCTATTCCAAATCAAAACTACAGACAAATAATAAAAAGATCATGAGCAGGATTATACCACACACACAGTGACAGCCATATCACTTTTCATATATGTAGATGTTCTGATTATATTGTGATCTTTTATTGAAGTGTGATTCCCTTTATTAAATCGCATTGCACTTTTATTCCAGACACATTTACAGCTTGCTCCACAATTCTTCTTGCTAAACAGAAGTGTTTCTCTCCCAGGGTGGCAAGGCCCCGCAAGGTGTCTTTTTTTGTCCTGTACATTTTTGACTCACTCTATATATTTCTGAAGTCCTGTGTCAGTAGCTCATGCCTGCTTTAACATTGGCATGCAAGTCCTCCTCATCAGAGAACCACTTCCCATATTATTACAAATGAGTACCAGCCAACCAGTAAAATGAAATCTAAGAATTCTTTTGAGACCTCATTGTGTGTGCAGAATTAATGTTTTGCTTAAGGACAAACAAGTTGAAACAATTCAACTGTAATAATGTCAATCTGACAGCACTACAGATGCAAGCAAGAAAGGAAAAGAAATAAAATGAAATGTGTTTATATATATATATATGTGTTTATATATATGTGTGTGTGTGTGTGTGTGTGTGTGTGTGTGTGTGTGTGTGTGTGTGTGTGTGTGTGTGTGTGTGT
>JAUZST010029496.1:0-57131 GCA_034779995.1 Parotocinclus haroldoi | reverse complement strand
ATAGTATGTGTGTGTGTGCGTGGTCTCTAACATTATACTTAAACATAATAATGAAATCAAATATAATGATAAAATATAGTATAGCAGTATAGTATATATAGTATAGCAGCAGGAACTATTTTACCTCCTCTGGTTGTTGTATTTTGTTTATTATTTATCGATTTAAGAATAAATGCCTATTTATGACAAACTAGTCATACATACTTAGATCATTCCAATTTAGTATAATCAATTCATGCAACACATGTATTTGGACTGTGGACAGGGCACTTGGAGTGGCACCTATATGGATACAAGGAGAACATACAAACATAGACCCAGGGACTCTGGATCTGTGCAAACAAATCTGTGCCCCTGATTCTGAGATCAGATGTAAATATTCTATTGCCATAACATGTAATTAAAGGCTGCATTGTATGAGCTACTTGTAGTGATGGTCAAATCTTCTGGTCAAAGTCAATACATAATTACTTACAAATGTATTATTCAAAACCTTTAATTATAGACGATTAAACATCCATACAATGCAATGTCACAGGCCAAGAACTCGATGGGTGGAAAGTTATAAAAACCAGTCCTCCAGGCAATATATTTATGAATCATTGCTTATTCTTTTGGTGATTAAATTCACTGAGCTAATAAGTTCCAGTGTCTTTAATGTGAACTTTGAAAGAAGCCAAATATAAAATAATAATAATAAAATATAAATTTTAAATTTTTCTAGACTTTGTAAGGTGTATTTGATTTCATATGATCTAGCCACATGCCAGGCTGCTAGGTCAAATAAGAAATAAGATGCTCTGAAGCAATTCGTTGTGTCTACTGCTCACTTAAAGCTGAGTATTAATTGCTCCCATAATTAAGCTTGCTTTCCTGCCATGCAGCACTTTAAGCGAGCTTAAATGCAGTTTAAGTGTATAAAGTGCATAAAGAATACTAGTACAATTAGTCATTGAAAACAAAAACACACACACACACACACACACACACACACGCACGCACGCACGCACGCACGCACGCACGCACGCACGCACGCACACGCGTGTACACACAATCCTGGTCTGGACATTTCATTGAAATAATGATTACTGTAGCTAATTAATGCTACACCTAAACCCCTAACCATAAGCTTAGTAAAACAAACAATTTTCCCCATGATGACCAGCAAAATGTCCCCACAATGTAAAAAAAAGGCAGATCGTTCTATGCTTGTGAAGACATTTGATCCCCACTATGTAACATAAACATGACCCACACACCTTTGTAAGGACTTTCCACTGAACATGATATTACTGAAGCTACTTAATTCTTCACCTACACATAAGTATAACCTTAATCTCGGTAAGCGAGATCAAATATTTTGGATCTTTTGTTTTATCAAAACACACACGCAAATATATTTAAACAGTATACACATATGCAGTCTTAGTGAACACATGCTTAGTGGGCTTTCCATTGAGATAATGAGTACTGTAGTTTAATGTTACACCTGCACCTAACCCTTACCTTAAACTAAATAATCTAAAGCAATTTTGGCTCTTCTGATTACTCAAAATAGCTGTTTTGGAAAAATATAAACAAATAGGCAGTGTCCTACACAGCCACAACTATAATGACAAATAGTCATTATTCATAGCAACTTAACAGCTTATACGGTCTAACAGTATATAATCCAAGCAATTCTAGCTTATGCAGTGGCAGGTAGGCAGTTCTATGGCTTGAACCCTGGACCTCATGGTCCATAATGCTGTACCTTAACTGTGGTGACACCACAGTCCCATGAAAATAGGTATGCTTCATCAGAGCATTTATCTGCTCATGAGATATTTGATATAAAAGGGAAAAAACTGTGACACCTATGTAATAGTCTAAAGTGATTTATCAAGTGAGCAGTGCTTCTGCCCAATTGAAAGTAATCTTATCAACTAATAATAAGATGCTGACAGACAAGGGCCATAATTACAGGCTGTCTAGTTGATGGCATTTACATGGGTGAGTGAACATTTCTCTGAAGCCCTCCTTGAGCTCAAAGGACATCAAAAACTCGCACTGCTGACAGCAAAGCTCAGCATATTTGTTTTTCCCTTTTCCCCTAGAAGAAAAGTTTTCGCTAAATATAGATGACCATGCTTTGTTTGATCAGAGGCCAAGGGAAGAGAAGCCCTTGAAAATCTACAAAGTAGAATTAATTAGTATTTGCATTTTCAAGGAGACCTCGACTAAGAATGTTGGTTTCAGGGTAATTAACTGAACACAGAATAATTACGGCTGTCGTGTACCGTTCCTTTGCATGGACTGGCTGGGCTGGGATGGATTTGCAGCGTTTTAGTCTTCTTTGCCTATTCTACATTAGGTACAGGGTTTCCAAAGTTAATGACCACCTTAGCTCATATACAACTGTTCCAATACTCTTTAGTTAAACAAGAGATGCCACAAACCTAGCCAATACACTACTGCTGTTTAATTAAACAAGGCTACGCATTACAGTTGCATATGTGACAAATAAAACCATTTAAACGTAAATCTTAACTGGAATAAAGTTTATATTTTAGGGGAAATATTCACAATGCAGCAATTGATAGACAGGTCTGGTGTTACATCATGACATATGTGACTTATTTTTAGCTTTAAATATTTTTGAAGTCTGACAGGGGCAAAACTGCCAGACCTTAAATGACATGAATAGAGTATGAATGAGGGTAACCATAAAAAAATGTAACATAGATTTTACTCCTCAGCTCTTGTGCTGCCAAGTGAAATTGTTGTTACTATTATTTACTGTTTGTCTGTGTGTGTGTGTGTGTGTGTGTGTTTGGGAATGTAGATCTTAATGCACCCATATTTGACTCCTTATAGAGAAGCAATGTTCATTAACTATATACAGCTATGCTTTTCAGCAGAAAGGAGTTCACCTGTATTTACCTTCATTAGAACATTAGCTCACTTCCTCACCTCATGACCTTTCATCATAGCATCTGTAACTTTGAGAGGTAGAAAATGCACAGAGGACAAGTGTTAATGCAGAGTTATGAAATCTGGAATTCAACTTTTCAGCTAGTGATGCTGCTTAAGGTACACATATAAATCCTATTGAGATTGCAGTCCATTCAACCTGAGTTCACCCAACATACCAGATGCAGAGTAATTTTACTATGGAAATCAGTTAAATAAATTTTGAATGGTGATGTGCTGCCTGCATAATCAAAATAGTCTTGACTAGCATGGGAATCCAAATCTCACCATGTTATATTGAATTGAATAATCTCATTCAGCTGAACACAGTTCTCTAGCTTGTACATTGGATACAGAAAAACAGGCTACTTAAAGCCAGTAGTGCTGAATAAACTTTACTACTATGTGTGCTCATTCAAGGTGATCACATGCAAAAAAACAACAACACAGAATTAATAATGAACGAGAGGGATTTGTTGCGTTTTAAGCTAAATAAAAAGCTACACAAACAAAGTTCCTGAAGTGTACAGAACTATTGAGATGATTGTGATTGTATTTAAGACCATGCAAAACCCTGCTGGAAATATGGTGATAAACATTTAATGAAGAACCCATCCATCCATCCATCCATCCAACCCATCCAACCCATCCACCCATCCACCTATCTATCTATCTATCTATCTATCTACACACTCATACGGTATCTCACAAAAGTAAGTACTCCCCTCAGATTTTTCTAACTATTTTAGATATGGCAATTTAGATACAACACAAAGTACACATAGCTAAACTGCTGGCAACAAAAGTGAGTACACAAGAAAGTGAAAATGGCCAAACTGTGCCCAAAGTGTCAACGTTTGTGTGGCCAGCACTGCCTTAACTCCCTTAGGCATGGAAAGCAGTAGAGTTTCACAGGTTGATACTGGAATCCTCTTCCACTCCTTCATGACTACATTGCTGAGCTGGTGGATGTTAAAGACCTTGATGCCATAGTTGTTCAAAAGGGTTTAGGTCTGGAGGCATTCTTGGTAAGTCCAGCACTTCGGTTTCTTTAGCAAGGCAGTGGTCATTTTGAAGATGTGTTCACTGTCATATTGGAACAATGATATTGGAATAATGCCCTGCAGCCCAGTTTTCAAAGGGAGGGAATCATGCTCTGCTTCAATATGTCATAGTACATGTTGGCATGCATGGTTCCCTCAAATAATGTATCTATGTAGCTCCCCATAGCCAGGAAAGCACTCATGCAGCCCCAATCCATGACATTCCCACCGCCATGCTTGACTGTAGGCAAGACACACTTATTTTTGTACTTCTCACCTGGTTATCACTACACACACTTGACACCATTTGAAAAAAAGTTTATCTTGGTTTCATCAGAGCACATGGCATGGTTTCAGTAATTCCAGTGTTTGCAGGTTTTCTTGTGCATCATCTTTAGAAGAGGCTTCTTTCTGGGATGACCGCCATGCAGACCAGTTTGATACAGTGTGCGGCGTATGGTCTGAGCACTGACAGGTGGACCCTTTAACATCTGCAACAATGCTGGCAACACTCATACATCTATTTTCAAAAGCCAAGCTCTGGATATGTGCACTCAACATATTTGATCGACCATAGCGAGGCCTGTTCTGAGTTGAACCTGATGCATGGGATCACCTGGTCAATGACCTGAAGACAGCTGGGCCCACAGTCTTAGTGGATGGGGTCACTTAACGTGAAATTTGGCCAACAACCTCCGTCCCTCAGTAAGAGCATTGAAGATGAGTCGTAGCTGGGTCTTCCTGCATGACAATGCCCAAAAACACGCAAGGAATGGCTCCGTAAGAAGCATTTCAGTGTCCAGGAGTGGCCTAGCCAGTATCCAGACCTGAACCCAATAGAAAATCTTTGGAAGGAGCTGTTACTCAATTTTGCCCAGCAACATCCCAGAAACCTAAAAGATCTGCAGGAGATCTGTATGGAGGAGTGAGTCACAATCATGATTGTGACTCATATTCTGTACAAAATAATATCAAATAGTATAATAGTATCAAATGCTTATTTCATGCAATAAAATGTTTGATTTTTTTAAATTCCGTCTCCCATAGTTGAAGTGTACCTACGATAAAAATTACAGACCTCTCCATTCTTTGTAGTTGGGAAAGCTTGCAAAATTGGCCGTGTATCCAATTCTAATTTTCCCCACTGTATATTGGTTGGAATCCCATAAGGAGCCCATAGACAATTTCCCTAAACTCTGTTTTGCTAGCACCCACACTACTGTATTTAACACCACACACAGCTAAACACTAGACTGCACACGGCACGTAGATCATGCTCCAATCCTGGGAAATGAAAGCCCTAGTTATCACAAACACAGATTTCTCACCAGACTGTATTACCCAGGCAGCAGTTTACCTGTGCCTCATAAGAAAATTATTAAAAGCAAAACATGACAAATACTTCATATGCAAACAACTGTAGAACAGGTACACTTTGACTCATGTCTGTAAAACAAACAGAAGCTTTCAAAATTAATCAGCAATGACAGTGAAACGGTCTTTTCCCACACAAATGCTATACATAGTAATGAGTTTGATTGCACTTGGTACCAAGTATTTACATTCCAGTCTGTTTAATTGTTGCTTATTTAAACAAAATAAATATGAAATATTTGGAGTGAAGCATCTCTTCAGTGTTGCCAGGGTTCATATGTTTATTTATCCTTGTCTCTTTGTATATCACAGCAAGAGAGAGAACAAACAGCTAATGTTTCAGTGCATCTGTTCTGAACTGTTGCTTAGTCACTAGCAGTAAACATACATCTTCTCAAAACACTGCTGTCACCTCATATTTCTTTGTTGGTCGACATATGGCTTAGCAGTGAATGGATGTGGGCTGAGCTATTCAATTCAGCATGTGTTATACAATTAAAAAACTTTCATTTAAACGAGGCTAGAGGAAAAGTCTGTTTTTTCAAAGTGCTATAGCCAGGAAGGAGCGTCAGAGACTTCATCACAAACAGCTCAGCCGACAGCTTTGATGTCCCTCAGCACAAATCTTTGACCTAAATCAAAGCAGGCCATGGGAGTCCAGTTGGTACACAAACATCTGTGACGGAAGCAGGGTTCAGAGCGGTCTGTCAACATTGTAAGGCTCTGACAATGTCTCTTTGGCCTTGTTTGTCAATCAGAAATCCAGTCCCTAAAACATGGCTCATTACTTATTACGGAGCTCTCAGGAAATTAACTATGTGTCTGTATGTGTGACAACCACAAATCTCGTTCCATATTGCAATCGTGAATCATCAGCGATGGCTGAAAATGTTTGATAAAGCATCACCACAAGATGTTCAATATCATCAGGAGTCATCATAGCTCAAAAGCACTTACACTGAAAGGGACAACACAGACAGAAAGGATGATTTAAAGTAAACGAAGGAAGAAACTCTTTTGGTAATATTTTAGGTGGATAATATTTGACAGCCATGCCTTTTATACTCTCAGTAAACAAAGTAAATATTTATTAAACCTTTCATTTCTCTTCAGTAAGCACTTTATCCTGATCAGGGTTGCATGGGGACAGGAATCCCAGAGACACTGACAACAAGGCAGGAATATACCAAGGACACGGTGTATCAAAACGGTATGTCAGATCTAGGAACAATTTACAACAGCCAGTTGACCTACTGTGATGGTTTTGGCATGAAGTGCATACGGTGGGAACCACTTCTGCTGAATTTATCCAAATGTAACATTTCCCTGAATTTATCTTTTAGATACACAGTTAAAATTAAACTAAAGTTCACAACAAACTTACTTTGTAAGTTAACTGTGTTTGGGCTCCACTGATAGTACACTGTAAAGGTTCTCCTTAAATAAAACAAGGCACCCTCCTGCATAGACTTTATAATAATAATCAGTCTGAAAAAAAGGACATTCCAATATGTCAGAATAAGCAATAAGTAATGCAGGCAGACATTTAAATTGTAGAATTAAAATGTGAACCAGAGAATGCATAACCAAAATTAGGCTTAGCTATAATATATCTCACAAATTAACCCAGTGGTTTTACATATATATTTTTCTTAATTACAGTACCAGTATTAAACACGTTGGTAGAAATTGGAAGTGCTAATTAAAAGTAAAAGTACTTTCCTGTTGTGATTTTTCTTTTTGTTATTCTATTTATGTTTTTGATCTTTGACACAGGCACTTTACTTTTCTTGCCATTTTGATAGTGAGCATTTAGAGGTAAGAAATTTGAGAAAATTGTTGTGTGTGTGTGTGTGTGTGTGTGCGGCCTACGTGTGTTCCAGTGAGTGAGTAAGTATCTGTGAGTGTGGATCCTAGCTTATAACACCACAGGAAAGGGTAAATACTTCGGAAATGTAGTCTTCATTATGCCACTATAAAGTTTGGAAAATGGTAAGTTATACATGAGCATTAACTATAGTCTGGTTAAAACAGCGTAGCAAGTTTACAAGGTTTAATTGCAATATGAAACAAGTCTGATAACAGAACGAGGCAATACACTATTGGCAGGTCAGAACATTCATTAATTTAGCAGGATGGATTATGCTAAACGGCTTAATGTAGCATCATATAGTTTTCATCGCGTAAAAAATGTAGTGGTGACTTGGTGGTTTAGGCTTCTGGGTTACTAACTATAAAGGTTAGAAGTTTAAATCCTAGCATTACCAGAATACATCAGAAGGACCCTCAAATGTTCTAGACTGTTCCACAGTTGACCCTGCTTGAGATTTGTGAGAAATAGTTTTGTTGTATTGTACAGTGAAACTTGGCTTTAGCACACACAATTCTCTGGTCTTGTGGTTAAACATGACATGTTTCAAGTGTCTGTATCAATAGATCAAAGATTGTAGACTACATTCAACTTCTTACTAGAAAACAGTACAGTATATGTGTGTATATATACAATAGAAAGAATAGATTGCAATAGTTTTTTTTTTTTAAACTTTGTTAGTATTGTCAAGCAACAAGAATAGTTAACAGTATACTTAAAAATATTACTTTAAAATATTTGCTAGTGCCTATGGACCATTTATTGAAAGGGAAATTAGGTAACTGTGACTACTAATGTAACCATAAACATTGCTTATAGAAATATCTGGGGTTTGGATTCATGTATTTAAAGTTTCCAAGTTTACAGAATTAATGATCAGCTATGGTAACCAATTCACATTTTAATATAATGGTGTTCAAACTGATCTTTATAATTAGGAGATTAGAGCTGCAGGCAAATCCAAAGCAAATGGACTTTTGCCAGGTTCTTAGTTTGGGTCATTGGTGAACTGGCCTACATTTTTTCACTTGTGAACTGCAGGGGGTCAGCTGCTTCCAAATTACTCACTGATGCTGGGAAATTTAGTCCTTTCTTTGAGTTCAGGTTAACCATGTTCTAAGAAACAGTCAAATGATCAGGAATGGCAATATAGCAATTTGTCCAATAAGTGCATTGAATGGAAGATGTCTTCAAGCCAATTATGGGACACACTGTTACCCTATAAAGGCACCAGCTAGGCTACTTATGGATCTCTCTGAACTCCATCTGCCATCAAGCTTGGTTTGGCTAACGAGGAAAGGCATGTTTGACAACATCAGTCAGAATTGTGTAAATTAAAAACGTGTGCTGTCTGGTTAACCTGTATTACCGGTTATAAATAAAGTGGCACATAGATCATTGTTACTTAGTTGTTTTCTACAGCCTATCTTAAATTTCAAGGCACTATGCACAATGGTATCAGGTTCTGCTATTTTAGATCTAAGTCTTAATTATTAATGTGACATGACTGAAGATCATTAACTTCAACATTTCAGAAGAAGACATAGTTCACACCCTCTAGACAGCACACTGGTGGCCCGGACACTTCATCCTGTGCTTGTCTTTTCTAATAAAAGCATGAACATTTGTTTCCCATTAGGTTAAAATGCATAAAGCTATTCATTTTAAGGAAATCTAGTTCAAATATGCATAATCCATGGAACCGCATAATAACAATGAGCAGCTTTAACTATTGTTTTTGGAGGACATGGTCTGTGTTGCAGAATTCCTTGAGCTTTATTGCAATTCATAAGATTTTGTGGCAATCCTTCTGAGGTCATCTATGCTTGTATGCACATACTCTTAAATGATGCAGTTTATTTTTGCCGTGTTTACACAGCACTAAATAAGAAATGTCATGTCCTACCTTCCTTGCAGTTTCAAAATTGTTTCAAGATATGGTAAACACAGACTAATCCTTTTAAATTGTTTTTTTTTTTAACTTTTAACCATTTCACACACATTTAACTGAAGTGTGTATTTTATAATACATAAAAGAGAACGAATTGGTACATCTTAAAATACAGAAGCAGTAAAAGATACAAACATCAAATAGAATGTTACTATAATATAATGATACATTTGAGTGAAAAAAAGATACAAACATCAAAAAGGGAGGGTGGATGGATGAGAGAAGACAGCCACTGAATACATGTTAGCTGGGGTCACAGCACATGTCACAAAGAATTATAAGCTGTGCTTTATTTAATGTCACACTTGTTTCTAATTTAAATTGATCATTTCATTCGTGGGGCAGAGTTCACTCCTCCAAGTGAATTATTTAACTCTTTACCGTGACCTTTCCAAAAGTGATCTGTTAATGACTGGTGGAAAATGAAACAGCAAATTGAGCACATACGACTAAGCAAGAGGGGGGAAAAAAAGGAAATGGAATATATATTGTATTTGTAATGCAAACTAAAAACCTGCCCAACAGTTCTATACGGCTAAACATCTCTGCACTCATCAGTGTTAATCAACACTCATCTCTCACATGCCTCCTCGATCACACTGAATATTTTTCACTCTCCCCTGTCTGGCAGTATTCTTCCTCCCTGACTTAATTAACGTCTGGAATGGGGAGGAGTGTTAGGGGGGCTCCCAGTCAGCCATTTCTTGAGCTGTGTTTGAAATGGCATTGTGTGCTAAATCCCACCCAAAGGCAGTATGGCAGTGTGTGAACAGCACAAAGATTTCTAGCAAGCCAAGACACCAAGATTACGTACTACTCTAGATACATTTCACAGTATGGTACCAGTATTCTCTGCTGCATTACACAATACAGCACATCTGTTTTTAATTCAAAACAAATGGTGGAAACTGTGGCAACAGAAGCATCAAGGTAGACTCCACAAAGCATGAGAAAAGAGAAGCCTTTATGTGACATTTACAGGATGCCCACTTCTAGACAAAGTCTAGAAGTCTAGTCTATTCCTATTGCGAATTGATTAACAGCCATGTTAAAGTATTTCCCTTGCTGCCCTCTAAAAACGCTCTCAGTGGGTACTTTTGGGTAATTTACTTCTTGGTGAGAGATCGCTGACACCTAGACAAAGTCTGTCAACTGGGCAAAATGTCTTTAAGAGTATCGCAGAGGATACAATGCACTTAAAGACATTTTGCCCAGTTGACAGACTTTGTCTTTGACTTTTCAGGTTGTTTTGACGAATTGGCTGTAATTTAGGCCGTTCTTGAAAATCATGAGCAGAAAATGTATCATAATCCCATAAAATGCTGTGATATTGCCCATGCTATTGTCACACATGCGGTGCTCATCCGTGTCACGTCATTGACAAACACCCACCACCGCCTTTGTTGTCAGTGGTATTGTAAATGAGAAAACTGGACTGCTCTGGGCTGGAACCATATTGTCTTTAGCAACAAATCCAGGTTCTGTTTTTGAATCTGGTGAGAGTCTGGGTTTTGTATGGAGACCTCGAGGTGAGCACTTTAATCCTATTTTTTGCTATGGAGTGCCACACTGCTTCCAACAGCTGGTGTGATGATCTGGGGAGCCATGACATATGACAGTTCCTAGTAGTGATATGAGGGACACTAACAAATATGTGCAGACATCTTGTGGCCACATGTTTCCTGTCATGGTGGGGCTTCCAACTTGCATATTTTAGCAGGATAATACTCACCCACACACAGCAAAGGTTTCCCAGGAATATCTCTGCTAGATTGCATCATTTCCTTAGCCTGCCGCGTGACCAAATTTATCACCAGTCAAGCATTTATGAGCCCTGCTGGGATGCCAGCTTTGGCAAACTACGAGTATGCAGGATGTACAGAAGCTGCTGAAACATCTGTGGGCAAATGTGCCACAAGATATTAATGGAAACCTGCACTCCTCCATTGCCCAATCATAATGCATCCTTTCAATTGTACAATTTTCCCCAATGAACCTATAATTATGTCCTAATATTATAATTACTTACATATATCATCATTACCATTTATAGATATAAAGTTTCATTCAATTCCAAGAACTACTTAGTGAGTCTATAAGTATATAAGCAGAACATGAAATACATAAAAGTGCATGGCCACATTTCTAGGCCCTTTTAATGGACATGGCACATCTACAACACAAACCTTCAATCCTATCAAATTAATAAATTACTGTGCAAAAGCCTTAACCCAACTGATCTTCATTCCAGTCTTTGTGAGGTTTTAGAATATCTTAGCCTTTTCACCCTGCTCACCTTCCACAAAACCAGTTTCTTGCTTTGGAAGAACTTGTCTTGTTTAAACATCAAAAAAAAAACTGAAGCTGAAGTGGAACATCCTAGAGGATAATGAGATAAAATGCAAGTTGTTAACAATATATGCAGTGTGACAATTCAGTAGTATTCAGGATGCTTGGTACTCTTTGGGGAAATAATAAAATTATGTAGTGAAAAGATATTTTAGGTTTTAGTCAGGATGACACACAAGACATTAAACCAGCTTATACGTGTCTATTTACCACAATATGTCAATGTATAATTACATTCTAAAATATTCATGCTAAGCATAAAACGCTATTATACAAAAATCACTTGTTTCACCCAAGACAACGGCACCATTATGTAACTAATATTATGAAAATACAAAAAATACTATTTAATTATTATTTTTAGACAGAACTGGTCTGTTTATCTGTGACCTTACATATTTAGTATATATAATTAAGTGAAAAAGAACTTGCCAGATGAAAAATACAGCAAAATATAAAAGTGCAGAGCTCTATGTTTCCTGAATAGGCCAAACAACGATTATTTGTGATGAGTCAAAGAAATTCATTATGCTAAGTCTATTTGTCTGCTTCCAAGATATAGAAGCAAACAAACTTATCTCCCACAGACTCCTCTTGCTAAAGGGAAAGGCAAACACAGCATGATTTAGGTCTGGACTGACCATGGTCAGGACACATCATCACCTGTTCATGACAGGCCGCATTAGACTATCTGAACTCGCAGGCTTCCTCTGACCCTAGAGAAGGAAAGCACTGGCCTTATCATAGGGCTTGACCCTGGCCCCAACCCTGCTCAGATAGGAGCTCTCCTGGGATAAGTCCCCATGTTTCCTGAAGAAACAAAGGCAGCTCCTATCACAACACTGGGGCCAGATGATGGCCCCAGGTCCTTCTGATTGAATTTAGCCTGTGTGTGGCTTGGTTGGTGCTACTACAGTTCTTTCCTGACACTAAGGTAATCATCTTGAGATGACCTTGCTGTGCACCGAGCTTAAACAAGTCAACCCTACATAAGTTCAGCTTGTCTTTATCTTTCTCCCACTCAGGGCATCTGCTCCAGGATTTTAAGCAAATATGTAAAAACATCCAATAAGTAATCTATAACATTTAATGAATTAAATGATTTCATTTAAGTATTGTTCAACAAATATTCCACATTTAACTATGTTGTTTTATGTCCTACAGCTATGTGTTTATGGGCATTGTTGTATTAGCACCTGTTTAGTGAACATGCCTTTGAGACCAGTCCTGGTAACACAGAAAAATAAGGAACCCCTACAGATTATTTTTTGTAAACAAAAACAGGTTTAAGGTGAAACTCACATTGTGACTTTTAAGGAAAAATAATTACCTGAAATGCCATATTGGTAACATCTGCTACACTGTGCTAATTTATAGGTGACGATGGCGATTGCTTTATCACTGCATGGGTAACACTATAGAGTAATGCTGATGGGCAGGCCATGGTTGTTCAATGACTGTATAGCTACTTTGTTTTTTTCCCTAAGGCTTGGATAGAGTACCAAGGCCAAATGTCAAGGGAGATTGCCTTGGCCACTCTAGGGTAACACCTGCTTTGTTGCCAAGGAAACAGCAGGTGCAACCCAGGGGTGGAGGTACAGGGTGGAGGTAAAAGTGGGGAGGAGAAAGGGTAGTTCAGAGATTCAGAAGTCTCCATGGGGCCCAGGAAATACATAGAACGTGAGTGAACTCTATAAATGTTCTGACAGTATCAGTGGTGGAACGATATGGGAGGGACCACCAAACCCAGTGGACAGTCTCTACTCAGCCTGTATTACAATTCAAACAGAAAAATGTTAATAAGGTGCCAGTGGTGGTGTTGCTGATGCAAAACCTGCCATAAATGGCACACGAAAGGTCATACAAAAGCGCCCTTGGTAAGTGACAGCTGGGAAAATGGGATACTGTTGAAACCATGATCTGGATTCTTTAAATCCTTTCCTTTAGACACCTGGCAAGAAAAAAAACAAGTTAAGAATAAAACATTGAGGGGAAATATAGTGTGGAATTAAGAATGTGGCTTCTTTGACCCTCTAATCTTGTATAGGGTGTAGTCTGTGTGTGAGAGACATTTAAATACAGTATGTCCTATTGACCTAGTGCTAAGTTCATGACCACAAGCCAATACGTTCTGTGCAGAACTCAACAAAAAGTGGTACAATAATTTAGCTTATTCTTACAATACCCGTCAGTGTTGACAATATATTATTATAGGACTGGAGTAAATAGTATTTAGTATAATTATCTGTCAATTCTTTGCACTACATGCATGCATTACAGGTGTTGCCTTTATATGTTGAGCTATTGTGACAAATTTAACAGATGATATAGCAACATTTTTTTTTCATCTCAATTAATTGTATATTTTACATACATTGTACATTGTACAACATGACAACGTCTGTTTGGAGTATATGTATATGATGTATAGACTTTTTCTATACTATGTGTAATATTGAAAACAGGCATGAAATAGTATAGACTATCTATCTTCAGTAGCCGCAGTCATGTAGAAAATAAAAAGAATACCCTAATTAAAGTTTTGACTTTTTAAAAACAATCTGAAAATCTGATATTTGGTCTTCACTGCAACAATTTTAATAATCCAGTGGCTGGATGGTAAGTCACAGCAAAACTTTCACATATGTGTAGGGTGAGGTTTTAAAAATAACGATATTGGTGATATTCAACTTAATAAACATGTGACAAGAGCAAACCTGTTATTTTCCAGTATGCATCCCAAGTCACACTGGTTTTCCAGGAGATTCTAAATTGCCTCTTCATAGACAATAGGCTTATTGACTGGTGGCTTGTAGTAAAAGCCAGCTGCTGAAAATGATAGTCTCTGATGCACTGGGTTTGAAACCCAGACGGGGCTCAAAACATGAAATTTAGGAGAAGCATTTATGGAACGCTGCAATGGACTGTGCTCGGCCCATCCAAAACCATCCCCCACCACCCTGACCAGGGGGTAAAACAACATGCTTTACTTATGAAACAATGTTGATAGACAATTAGGTCATATAGATTATAGTTTATAAAGGTAATGCAATTTAACAACTAAACAGAAACACAAATTTCCTTTCTGGAACATGTAAGTATAACCCTACATACACTGTTTTACTATTTCAGATGAATCAACTTAAGATCAGGTACACAAGGTCAGCTGCTAATCATCAAATAGTGTTCAAGAATATCCTGGAAGAGCTTGTCTTGATTAAATATCTTATATATGGTCTGGTTTGTTGTTTGTTACTGGAGTGTGCAGTATCAAAATGCATAGAGAAAAAGAGTATTCTAACATCACTAGGAAGACTGATGTAGTAGATGCCCAGGAGCTTTTAAGAACATGAACAAACAAATTCCATTGTCTGCAAGAAGAGAAAATTTCAAACCACTGCCAACCTGTTCAGAACAGGCCACACCAGCAAATTTTAACCAAAGGCAGTCTGTAAAATGTTTTTTAAAAATCTAAAAGAAATAAATGTATCACATCATCTGCAAGTAGATAAGTTTGCTAAGGAATATCCAAGTCAGGACTGGGCCTTCTGTAACAAAAAACTAGGGCTAGATATGTCAAAGATAGTTTGACCACACGACCACACACCATGTTAGGTGAAAACTAAAGGCAGCATTTGATCAGAATAGCCTCAAA
Organism: Parotocinclus haroldoi; assembly: GCA_034779995.1. NCBI lineage: Eukaryota > Metazoa > Chordata > Actinopteri > Siluriformes > Loricariidae > Parotocinclus > Parotocinclus haroldoi. Next base: position 41,937 of record JAUZST010029496.1, on the reverse strand, counting down.
CAAACTGGAAAGCAAAATGATGGAAATGTTGTGGTTTGGGACTGCTTTGACCCAGCCTGGCCAACTTACAAACTTAGAATCAGCAAGGAATTCTCTATCATAGCAGAAAGTGCTTAACTACTGTGTGAGGATCTTATAAAAATTAAAACAAAAAAGTTTAACAGTATATAGAATAATGGCCTCAAATTCAAGTTTATTTACCAATGCATTGCTCAAAACGAGGAAATAGAGGGTCATGGAATTGCCTATTCAAAGTCCAGATCTAATTCCCATTGAAATGTTGTGAGCTGATTTGAAATTGGGTGAAATCCCTCAAACATTTCTGAGTTCAGATAATTCTGCTCTGGATAATTTTCCACAGAATTCCACTGTTTTTGTTCAATCAAAACATTTTTTACAGTTTACCTGAAGATCAAATATTAATGTGTCAGTATACTCTAAATCCAAAATAGAAACTTTACATGGTATATACATGACTGTAAATTTCTTCCACAACAGCCCTGAGGCTGACACGTATGGTTTTACAGTGTGTGGTAATGCAGCATAAATACATGACTGCACTGACATACAATTGTTTAGTTGCCCTTCATAATGAGTTTTAAAATAAACACACATTTATGAGTAATAAACCTGGAGGCTTTTTAATGCCATTAACAACATCGTTTTATTGTAACGCTAAACAATATTAGGCAGTTCTATCATGAATGAATATGTATGATGGTTGCTTATGGATGAGCTTTAGTGCAGTTAAATATGTACCTCACACGCATAAAAGAGCCTCAGCAGAATGAAGCAGGCAAAGAGAATTCATTATGCAGCTATATTTAGCATTGATAATATGCATTGAGAAATGGAGGTGAGTAGAAGATTCATTATGAAACACATTATGATTTAATCAAAATGATATTCATTATTCTCTGACAAAAAGCTCATTCATTTCTGCAATGTAAGTGCTTCCACTGGAGAGGAGATACAAACTTCAACAAAGCTGCTGGGAAGGTGAAACCCCAGCTGCATATGCTAAAGATTTCTGACTGAGCATGTAAATCTTCAGTATAACAATAAGTGCACCTGCAAACACACACACACACACACACACACACAAAAAACATTTTGTGTCTTTATCAACAACAACAAAAAAGCAGTGTTCCTTGTAAGGACTAGCAAGATGTCAAACAGGCCAGAGCTTTCTATTGTTCCTACAATTTAATACATACATGGGATTCTTCACACAAGTGTATGAACACACACACACGCATACACATGCCCCATTAAAAAAAACACAACAGTCGAACTTAACCCTATGAACCTATAGCAAGTCTACTGTACGTAAAACGAAGTAATTTCCCTTAAGAGGAACATGTAACATTTTTAAATGATCACATAAATACACTTTAACAATGGCAAATTAGATCTTTATAATGATGGCAGTTCCACAAAAGCCTTTTTTTGTTTTGTTTTTTTTTTGACATATTTACACTTTTTACCTAAACTACAAATCATTCAGATAAGCAGAACAAAAACAATCTCTTACTTATCATGGTTTGAGGGAACATCTGGAGCCTAACCCCACATTCACTGGGTAGGAAGAAGTACAACATAAAGTACACGTTTATGTTGCAAGCCGCATCCAGAGATTCAAACCCAGGTCTCCAGGAATTGCCATTACCAGCAGGTGACTTACCAACGAGCCATTAGCCAAGACAGCTAGCATCCATAAATATGCAAATCAGAAATGCCGGCAACCTTACACACCTTTTCCCTGGCAAACCAGCATGCCTTGGGTTGCATATGCACATTATAACATGTTCAATATACATGACTTATTAAGTATGATGGTTTCTAATTATGAAAAAAGTAAGTTTAAACTTGCACATGTATTAGAGTGTTAAGGTAACTGAGACATTTACACAACTATTTCTTATTAGAAATTCATTTTTTAGGAAACATTTTTTTGTTTCAAGTGGAAGTCCTAATACAATGCAAAGCAGTACAGCTTACTAGCAGTTTTTATTAGCAGTTTAGTAAAAATATCTAATTGGATGCCGATGGTCATTCCAATAGCTAATAAATCTGGAGAAGAGCAACGTTTTGGACACCTGAAATTGAACTGAATGGCTTCTCAAAAGAAAAGGCTTAATCTCTTTCATGAACTTCCTCTAAACATGTAATTCTACATCTTCTTTACCCTAAACATCTATTTGTTAAGTGTTAATATGTTGTTTGATTCCATGCTTGACCATAACATCACATATTCATGGGAAGGTAGGATTACAACAAAAGAATAAAGAGCTCTTTTGCGAATAGGCTGTTTTTAGTCCAAGTTAGTGATGTGTTTATACAAAAGCAGCTGGGACACTGTTTGGCTTGGCAGAAGTCCAGACCTGGTGGTTTGTTGCCCATCAGCCACGGGCCATCCAGGAGGGGGCACTGACATTCTCACTGGCACAGACTCGCCTCCACAGACAAACCACTCAGCATACTGTTGCTAATGTGGAAGGAAATAACAGAGTGGTTAGATACAGTAAAAGCTTCTTAAAAAAAAACTACTGTGTACTATTTATCTGACCAGAAATTCTTCTAACACTATGCATTGAACCTGCCATATGGGTGACATTAAAGGGACGGCAAAAGCTGACTGAAAAAAAGTTTTGTGACAATTTGAACTCATTACGTTCATTGGGGAAATATGTGGAGAAAATGATATACCTCTGAGAATGTGTTTAAATGCTTTAAAATGCAATTATTTCAGTAGGTTACAGAGTCTCTATATATACTCATTTCAAAATGTCATACTGAAAGAAACCGGTTGTTTTAAGTTCTCAAATAACAGTTCTCTACACAACTCTATAAATCATAATCACTAATAAAGTCCTGCAAGAAATATCAAATATGAAATATCAGAACCTGAGCATTAGCCAAAGCAAAGTATGTTTTGCAGCTGATACCACTTAATAGGGAAGTGCCCAAAGCATGTGGAAAAGAGTTAAGGCTGGGCCAGGCAGAGAAGAAGGATAAGAGTGCGTTTGTCTAACTAGGCTCTCCACAGGGAAAAAAAGACCACACATCTACTGCAGTTGAGACCCAGAAGCATTTCAATTACATCCTATGGCAGGAGTCCAATGCCACCTGTGCATGGAACTAAGTCATTAGAGCCGAGACACGGTGGTTTGGTGTAGTTGGGTGATACACAGGCGATTACTTTAAGATAATATGGGATGTCTGGCTTCCCCTTCAGTTTGTATGGTAGTATAGTAATTACTTTTTACCAAAGATTCTACACTATTTAAATAAGCCTGGTGGAATTCAATATTCATTATTTCATTCATTCAATTCAAAGTGCTTCCGTTGAAAAACAAAGTGCAATGTGCAAAATCTGATTTAAAACCTCAGACCAGGATCTCTGGCCAGGATTTTGGGCACCATGAAATGATATTACATTAAGGCTTTTTAGGGACCCTGTAAGTCATAGGCACTGAGAATGGTCCTAACACACGGCCCCCCCTACCCCAGACACAGACATGATAGACAGTCAGTAAAGCTTGTACATCTCTGGGTGTCTACTGAGCAAATGAGTATAGGTCTAGACAAAGGTCGAACACTTATTGGACATCTGTCATATTATTTGTCTCAACCTCTCTCTAACTGCGAAGTCAACACTTGAAATTATGTTGCGTTATTACTGAAATATCATGTTATTATACAGTGTTTCCCAATTTGGAGATGGGGGTGCATTAGGTCTCTTAAGTAAATGTTTAAGATATAACATAATGCATATAACTTAAAATAAATAACTATGAAGGCGATTTGCAACTTTATTTTATTTTGCTCACAAAGACTGAGTAACTTTCACTCACAAAGTTTAAAATAAATTCCAGTGGAGTTTAAAAGCAATAGGCATATATGTGGGTTTTGAGGGAGTGAGTCAGCCTTGAAAATATTCTTATCTTCAAAAGAAGGCACTGCAGAAAAAGTTTTGAAACCACTGTTATTAGGTAAAATTGCTAAGCTCGACAACAAAGTGAAACTCCATATACAGATCCTACAGTGCATCTCCTACGGAGGCCTACTTCTGTAGGCCAGCTCACAGTTTAAGACTAAGTAGAATGTGATTAGCAAGGAGCTGCAAGCTTCTAGGGTCTGCAGTATTTTGATGCACACTTAGGAAAGTAAGTGCAATTTCATAATAAACTAGGTCATCCAAAAGCAGCCTTTCCCTCCACACTCATTCCCCTCAGGCCCAGGGCTAAATGTGAGAATACTCCAACCTACTCTTATATGTTAATCTGGACGCTGGCTTGCTAAACAGGCCTGCTGAATAGGAACCACATGTCCAGCACCATACAGACAGCACAAATTGTTCATTCATTCAGGGGATACTGGGTCGCAGAGAAAATACAGCCAGTGTCAGGCCTTAGAATAATAGTTGGAGGGCCCCAGTCACCGTCAGACACTTAATGGCAGGGAACTATACTCACCTCGAGCCCCGGTGCTTAGTCATACCAGAGGGGCTGTGGAATAATTTACAAACTCTACTGTAAGTGGGTCACCTGACCCACAGAGGCTCAGAGCTACATAGCACAGGTGTAGAGTATTCACCCATATTACACACAAATGCAGCCCTTGTGTGCCTGCTGCAGATACAGTATTAGTGTGGTAGGTACATTGAGTAGTAAAAATCATAGTAAATAGTATCTAACTGACTAAATTGAATTTGTGACTGTTTAAAATGGCCATCTCACAGTTAATCTGATTTAATGACTTCTAGCTTTCTTGACGAACTGTGGAAATGTATGACTGCATCGCATTCTTACAGAAAAGACTCCTAATGCTGGGTGACATATCCAAACTAAATTAAAAATACATTAACTTATTGGAAATGCAGGTTGACCCAGTTTCGTAATTTTTTTTCTTTTTTGCTGTAATCCTACTGTTACTTATTTATATAAGTATTTCTCACTATCTTTACTAGAATACAACCAGAAAACACATACTTTCTATGCAGAATTGAAAAAACTGAAAGCAAAAATCTGAAAAACACCTTCTATAGGCTACAGTGTCGAGAATGTAGTGTGACCTGCTCTTACATTTCACAACACAAAGCTCTGACAACTTCACAAGAATGTCAAGATGACCCTTCTACAGTCTAAAGAAGCTTGATCTGAAACGATCTTTTTGGAAGGATAGCTGCCTTCCAGGTTTTGCTGGTTAGAATGACCCTGAATTGGACTGAGTGAATAATTTAATTCCACCATATTGAAATTTCTGCGTAGCCAATTGGAAATTTTGCATTGTTCATTTGTACATGTATAACATCACATTTAAACCTTATTTAGCTATGCAAAAGCTAATAACTCTTTGTGAAATGTCTTGTTTTATATTAAGGCAATAGACTGATAGTTAGAACACTACATGTGTTCATAGACTGCAGGCTTTCTTCATGGCTTTGCTAAAAACTTAACTGCAACCCAAAGCATAATGATGAAGTGTTGGAAGCTATACATCAGCATCATCTCATGCTTACTTGTAATCAGCCAATGGATATGATACTTTTCCTGTACTTAAATAAATGCAATTAAAATCCAACTGTTTAGTCTTTTTTTGTCATGAAACTCATAGCCGCAGAGCCTACTAAGAAAACTGAGTACGTATAGAACATAAGAACATAACATAGAAAAAGTAGCGTTGTCTTACTCCAGTCTGGTTTGGAGACCATAAACAAGCACTCTCAATCTAGTCTCAAACTCTTTTGGATGCGGTCTTGTCTCGGTCTCGAGGTGGGATTGAAAATTGTTGTTGAGACAAGCCTAATGTGTAGATTTATTTAATCATGGGATAATCCGTTTCTCATTTACTATGGATTATATTATGGGTAGCACCGCTGCCCCCCAATAAGAAGGTCCTGGGTTCAATCCCAGGGTGGAGCGGCCTGGGTCCTTTGTGTGTGGAGTCTGCATGTCCTACCCGTGTCTGCGTGGGTTTACTCCGGGTACTTCGGTTTCCTCCCACAGTCCAAAGACATGCATGTTAGGTTAACTGGTGTCTCTAAATTGTCATTGACTTGTGCATGCAAACACCCCAGCCGTGTAACTGGAAACCATGCCGGTCCCAAGCCCGGATAAATGGGGAGAGGTAGAGAAAGCAATGGCAAACTACTCCACTATCCTGCCTAAATACTTTATGGATCACATTGATGTAAGACAAAAATGTGTGGAGATCCATAATCCATCAAGTGACCAAGAGTCGGCCGTGACTGTAAGGTTAATCCAATCCAAATGGATTATATTTCACAATACAGAGCAAACTAGTTGATACAATCAGAGAATGGTACATCCAGTTGCTTTGTTGGAATGCAACAACAAAAAGCTAGAACCTAATTTGACAGTGTTGAATGACTTTGAAGGAAAATTCATTGTGTATCCACGCCAGTAAAGGAGAGTCAAGAGAACCTTGTGCTTAAAGCCAGAAATGACCAATCTTCAATAAGTGTGCTTTCTCCCTAGGAAGCAATGCATCTCCGTCAGGCTTAAGGAGTGTCTCAGTTGTCTATGGGAATACTTTATGAAGAGGCTTTTAAAAGTTATTGTGTTAGATCCTTCAATTTGTGAGCCACTGGTCTATTACTAACAATCATTGTCTACATGGCCGACATTCCCAGATGTGTTTCTTTAATTAAATCTATAGATTACTTTAATTGTTTCATTTACTGACTGAGCTGCTTGTTATTTATCTTGCACATGCAGCACAGTTCAATTCACTCTCTGTAATTGAACGTTCCCTGGCAAATGCCCATACTTCAAGGTCTATGTTTGTTGCAGTCAGCTGTTCTGTGGTGCTTATTTAATTACTGCGGTGTTTGTGTAATACATTTGAGCATATATTGTTTTTACCAACAGGTCCTCAAAACAAATTTTGAGATTTAAGCAGAGAGGCATTTTCAGCTGCCTGATTAGTTACAATTTTTAATGCAACATGTCAGAGAAAAATAATCCTTTTCACTATATTTCAACATATAAATTGCTTATCTATTGCCTAAATGTGTTTGTTTCAATTCTGACTGTGTTCACTGAAAGCCCTAACAAGAAAAAAGTAGGACTTAACTACTGAGTGCTGCAGTGGAGGGCATGATTATTTAACTTGTGCATATGCAAGCCATTTCCACGCTGAGAGAGGGAAATACAAAGCCGTTCTTGTAAATTAAAATTTTATAACAGGGAATTTTTCCTTTCCACTGTCGCCTTAGGCTTTCCAAATATGGAATTATCGTTTTAAGATAATATACTATTGTAAAGCTGAACCTTTGTGGAAAGTGCCATATAAATAAATTTGACTTGACTTGATAATACAATAAAAATAATACCAAACCAATCTGTTAGATGTTTCAACTCTTTCAGGAAAATGAAGTTGCTTTTGACTTATTGTACACTAATAACATGGATGGTAAACAGCTGGCAGTACGGCTCTATAGAAGCTGACTAAAATTCACTCGTTTTGTTCCAACAACCAATATGTCACGGAAGTTTTTAGAGAGCACGTTAGCAGTAATTAACAGTAGAGGGTTCCATTGTATTCCCAAGTAATTTCCCGTCTTAACCACCAGTGCAGCCACCTTGAGCTTTTAATTTCTAAAGCCTGCCTCCCAAATGCTCCTTTAGCCTGCTGAATTTTCCCATGATAGCTCTGTAGGCTGTGGTAATAAGGGGCCAAAACAGGATGCATGGTGTGTCAGTGTAGGGCTTTGCAGGAGCCTGAACTCTATTACAGATGCAAATCCAAGCTCTGTGTAAGGATTGTTTCAAGGGAGCTCATAGGTTCCTTTTGTGTGTGCCTTAGCAAATTTAGGCAACCTGCTTAAACTGCCGTTATTGTCCTTACCCCTTCATTGATTTCCTCCCTGCCAGAATTAGACAATAGGCTCATATGAACATCTTTGTTACAGCATTATGTAGCATATAAGGATATAGCAGCAATATAGTTGTGGATAATTACACCTACGCTGCAGAGGGCTGAAAACTGGGAGTTGGATCACATTTTGCTTGGATACAAGAGCCCAGAGGAAATATGGACAGCTCAGTATACCGGATGCTGCCATTATAGCTTTAAAAAGGCATTTATTCTTGCACTCACATGCTCAAGTGAAGGTAGTTTGCAGTATTTTAGCATGCAAAGAAAGACCCTGCTAGCTGACCTACAAAATGGTGTCAAGATGGGCTATTATTTCTTTAATGAAAGGAGAGGAGGTCTTCTAAAAGGGTGAGGAGTTCAATGGGCTTAGTAGTCAGAGGATAAGGTAGTTGTGATTGGACATGTCTCTATTCAGCTGCATGGTTCAACTCAGATGCTATGAACTGGCCAGCGGCCTGTAAATCTTTAGTCTAAACAGGTCACCACCAGTGCACACCAATAAGAGAGCCATCAAAGCCTGTTAACTCAGTCTCTAAGTCTCTGAATTTGAAAGCATCAAAACGCAGATTTCCAACCAATTTCCCACAAAAGCACGGAATAAAATTAAATATTGGATTAAATACACAAGATGGAAAGGACAGGACATCCATATAAAAGTATTCTAAAGTTTCATTTAGCTTAGCAAGCGTCTAGGTACTAACAAAAGACTAAAAGGCTAATTCCAGATCAAAATGCCATCAAGGGTTCACTGTGTACACACTCTAAACTGCAATTCAGCTAATGCACATGGTTGTTCCTGAGGACCTTATTGTTAGTTAGACTTTTTCAGTGTGGTTTGAGTTGTATGGAGTTGTGTAGGCGGCTAATCAGACTCCTTAACGACTGTGCTTGAGCACACATTGGGCATGTTGAACAGTCACCTATAGGACTCTTCTAATCCATCTAATTAATGAATAGCTATTACTCTCAGCTATTCTTTCTCTGATGTCCTCCATATTCCTGAATGAGATCTTTGAGCCCTCATTTGTTCTGTATGCAGCCTGGTGTTTCTCTCAGTTCTTTCAATTGAAACAGGGCTTTCCTAAGAGAGGAGCTGTGTTGGGCCACAGTATACATTGAGCTTAGTCACATAGCAATGTCCTCTGGGTCTCTCTCCTTGTAGGCTTTTTGACAAAAAAATCAAATGTCATATGCACAGGGAATTAAGCAGATTGTGGATCATTCTCTATTAAGCAATCATAATACATATTGCATTAGCAGGTTTTTCATTATAGGTCACAGCTTGTTTCCTGAGTAAGCATTTCACAGTATTGGCTTACATGCTAAAATATGCTTTTGTGTTTGGTTTAATGACATCTAGAAAAATATCTGAACAGATGGAGTTTTGGCTGTTGGCTTTCCTTGGTTGTATTGTTTTAACAAAGCAAAAACCTTTAGAAGAAATCCTTCTTGAGCTCTCATTAGTGAATCACAATTTATTAGCTTTGGCACAGCTTTTATGCAGGATGCCCTTCCTGGCATAACCCTCCTCATGTATCCAGGCTTGGGACTGGCACTAGGATTACGCCACCAGAACGTGGGGTTGTTTTGTAAACATACCGCTTGACCTTTACATTGCAAACCTCACCAGGGATTAAACACACCCATGAAAAAATGTACCGTGGGATTTCATAGTAAAACTGCAAATTGCTTGATAGTTGTAATATTGTAAACTTTTACAGGTTAAAAGTTGTTAAAGTTGACAATTGCACTATGGATTTTGATGGTAATTTGGCCACTGTCACAGTAATTTTTTCTTTTGACATTGCAGTTTTTAGCATCTAGCTATACCCACAGAGTCAGCAAGGCTGCAAGACCATTGCCTTGGTCATAAAAGCCACAATTTGCAGTTCAGAGGGTAATTGCATTCTTTTCAAGGATTTTGGGTTATATGCGTGAGTTGACTGTAGCAACTTGGCACAAGAACAGTTTGTTTAGCCCACTGGCATTTAAATGGTCCAATTTAATGGTCTATTACAGCAACACAGCTTCTTAATAGTAGTTCAAGACCCTTTTCAGCAGCGCCAACCATTTATTAAGACCTGATATTAATCTCTCCAATCTACCATGCTGTCAAATAGAATGTACAACTTTTAAATTTACAGACTGCAAATTTGCTTACAGAACAGCTTTTTCAGTTATTACTAATGTTATGCAAAAAATGAGAAGCTTTTCTAAATGGTGGGGTGTCTAAAATTGATGTTTGCAGAGTTAGGTCATATTTGGATAGGTCTGTTTATCTTGCTGCTGTGGTGACCAATTGGGAATTAATCCTTCTGATTGCCCTCACAAGGTTACAGACCTGAAGCACAGGCTCTGCTGTTCATTTCCCACCTTAACTCGTTCGTCCCAGGAGAGTGTACCATCACCCTCACTAACAGGCAAACAGCACCATTATAAACACCTAGTTCAATCTGGACTCTCTACAGCCTGATAGCATCTGGTTCTTGCCAGCTGTTGTAAACTCAGTCATTCTGTATGTGCAGGAAGGTGAATCAAATGTGATTCAAAAGTAAGATGCGTCTTTTTCACCCACGTAAACTAATCAGTGCCATTTAGTAAAAAATCTTTAAATTCCTTTATGCTGCCATGTTTGGTGATTCCCAATGGAGAATTAATTTCATTTATATTCTCATCTTTTCTTAAAAGCATCTTAAAATGAACCCACCCTACAGTGTTTATCTTTCCTAGCAATGTAATCCAATCATAATATTTGCTTGGGAATACAGCACATTTTGGATATCTGAGTGACAGTTTGAAATCTTAATTAATTTCCTGAAGATTCTCATAAACTCTTAAGTCTCTCATACTTTCAGACTTTTCAGAGTAGAAAAACAAAACCAAACCTAAATTACTTCTGGGAATTATGTTGTGCATAGCCTAATTAAGAAATCTCATAAGAGTTGTGTGTTTTTTTTTTTTTTTGTTTTTTTTTTTTTCAACAGCCTGCACACCCACAACCCTATTGCCACAACAGCGTCTATTGCATCTCCTACTATTATTTAGTATGTTATTCAGTTATTTAATATTTCATTAATACTTATATCTCTGCGTCACAGGGTACGTTGGTTGAAACTCTTCAGTAATAGTTCATCCGAGTTCCACTGAACCCACTAGTCAGCCTCTTTTGGCTAATATATAATGCCCTTTTTACCCGAACCATTCTCTGCTATTGTTAGCCTCCAGTTCCCACTGAGGCCTTGCCAGATTGGAGCTCAGAGCTCTGCTTGACAACATGGTGTAAAATCCTATTTGCATTGTGTAGTCTGTAGAATCTTCAAGCCTGTGTGCTACAGACAAATCATCCATCCCTTTGCCAACCCCTTCATCTTCATCTCGTCTGACTCTCGGACCTTCTTTAGAATTCACACACACATCTCTCACTTTTTTCACGAGTTTGTAGACACTCCAAGAGCCTCCCCACCCATCATCCTTCATCAACACTCCAAGTGCACACACAAATAGTAAAGGAGCTAGACAATGCATGTTGATGATTGCATTCTGTTTTGCGAAAGAGTCCTCTAACCTGGATTAGAGGGATTTAAGTGCCTATTTAGGCAGGCTATAATGATAAACCCATACGAGTAGAGAAGTACCCTTATATCAGGCCCATCCACACACACAAATATAACTGTACGCATTTACAGCAGTGGGAATCCCCCTTTAACCCTAGACTTTTAGTTATTCGCCAATAAGGTAAATGAATGGAACATAATTAAAATTGATCCATATTTTCTTTCTTATGCAGCTTTTAAACAAAAGTAGACTGTGCCGTGTTGCTCACTGAACCTCTCTGGCCTTGGAAAATCACAGAGCTGTAATGAGTAAGACTGTTCCAGCAGAATTTCAAAGAAGTGATGTGCGTGTATATGCAAGAAACACCAAGACTTACTTTATTTTATCATTTAGAGTTGTAAAAGCAGACCATTACAGCATTGTCATGTTTCGAAATGGTTTCATCTAGGTATTTTGAAATAATTTATTCACAATATAATCAAAACAGATCACTTGCTAATGACTAAAAGTGAACTTAGATAATCCTATCATAGGAGCTTAGTATTCAAACTGACAAAACAGCAAGTCAGAGCTATATTTCTCCTGTTCCTTCACAACACTGACAGATACATGTATAACAACATCCAGATATTTATCTAATATCACTATTTCTGCCTGTGCTGAGAACCTATCACAGCCCCAATCTGGGCTGCCAGCGAAAACAAATCATCACAGCAATCTGGCTCGCCAATCCCCCGCTGTGGGTGGGGATTGGGATATAATGGATTTGAGTAATGAAAGACGACAGAAATTCAGACAAGCGATCCCCACAAGGCCTCATAGAGCAGGTGCAGGAGGACAATGGCCCTAAACCCCCTGGCCTGGAGCTAAGCACAGGCCAAGCTGTCCTAATGAAGGGTCCAGGCCATAATTAAGTTGCTGAGTTAGCCACTCACTGTCAAGGCAGGTGTTAAAAGCAGACAGCAAGAGCTGTGTGTACACTGTACACTGTGAAACAGCCTCTCAGCTGCAGATGCAGCAGGAGAGGAAGCCATTTTTCATTCATCTCATTACTCCACATTTACAGCCTGCTGCTTCTTGTTTTACTACATACAGTAAACCTAAGCATAAGTGCATGCCAGTCTTTCTATTAGGCTTGATGGAAATAGGATCACTCCAACAGGGCAGCAGTTTATTTACTGTGTCCCCTTAAGACTCTTACTTAAAAGTTGTAACATAGTCTACAGGTAACTCAAGGAGAACACGTATGCATATACATTATCTAACACAGTTTAGAGGGTTTTTAAAACTCAAATATGTCTTAATTCACACAACAGGTACCAGTTTGGAAGGGTAAGCAGAGACTGACCACCATGCAACAGCAAGGGGGAGAATCAGTCATGATCCCCTTCCATATACACAACCTCAACATATTTTCCTTATGTTTTCTAGTGTTGCTTTGATCAGCGTTCTAATGAGTCATTACGTTATTTTCCTCTGAGTGTGCTGATTCAATTATGCTCTATTGGATTCAATGCCTAAAGGAAAGTCTAAACTTGTGAAGGATACATTATTCTGTTGTGCATTTCAGAAACCCATGGTAAGAAATTTTAACAGACAAACTGTCTAAAATTCTAAATATCCAGAAAACCAGGCAAGAGGTCTAACCGAGTACCGCAGAGCAAAAAGTACTGTAATGGAAGAAAGTCTTCCATTACAAATACTGCTGTAAGCATTGTCAGAGAATGGAAAGCTATGGTGACAAATAATAACACTCACTGAATTCCCAAGTTACAGATTTTGCTTATATATCTACAAATATTTTGATTCACTGAAGCCATTTCAATCGGCTAATTAATAATAAGGAGAAACAAAATTTAGGAACTGATATGTTACCCAGAAGTGAAACGTTACAAAAGACGATTTTCTTATTCTATTATTCACATTGAAATAATGCAAACCATGACTGTCTAAATTCCTTGAGGTTTACATTTTCACAGAGTCTAGTAACAGCTTGTACAATAATGTAAATTTAACCAGCTGCAGACTTATTTAAATAAACCGTTGTCATGATCCATTTTCAGTTAAACATATAATGTCACAGGACAGCTCAGTACAGAATAGCACTTTAAATGAACAGTTTAGTCATTTCATCTGTTAAGTTACATTTAAAGAGGCTATCAACTTCTTTCTTAATCTTTTATGCCATTTGACTGTAATTATTATTACCTTTGATATTAGTTTCAAAGTACAATGCTGGTCAGTTAGACTAAAGATTAATTTATTGTATTTGTGTTGGGCAGCCATCAACTGTTGCCACAGTACATATACAAGTGTATTAAAAAAAAAACATGATCCAGTTATTTACTATACTATGTTTAATTTATTTAACCCAACATTTTCTAATGCCATCATCTGTTTTTTGTTGCACCCCTGGATGAACATTGAATAACAATGACGCTAATGTTTATTTCTACCGGTTTCTGAGACTGATCTGGAGCAAAAGTGAACTTTTTTGTGAGTCACCATGGAACAGTTAAAGAGAAAACCCACATCTGCAGTACTCGCATGTTTTCAAATTGCTTTCACACTTTCACACAACTCTACGCCAGGAGCTCAGGGCTGACAACCCACATCATAGCTATCAGTCTCCTGCACTTTAAACTTGTTTTACCCACCAAGAAATGAAAGCCTAAAACAAAAACTTTTGTGCTGTCAGAACAACCATGCATTTCTACATGTACAGTGGTTCATTGGTTAGTGCTTCCACTTCAGAGCTCCAGGGAACTGGGTACGAGCTCTGGGTTCTCTACGTTTCTGTGGGGTTTCCTTTCACATTCCAAAGATATACATATGGCTGTTTATTTTAAAATAATGACAGTCAATCATAGTATAATGTATGTATGCTATATAGATAGATAGATAGATAGCTAGATAGATAGCTAGCATAGCTCAGTAAATAAACTAAAATAGACTAAATAAAGGTGGAACTTGTAAAGCAATGTATTTAATCCTGTGTTCCTTCCTTGTATGTGTCAAAAAAGTTTGTCAATTTTACATATACAGTTTAAATACTAATTTACCTCTGCCACATACAGGCACAGCTACAATAATAAATTAATAAATTGAATATGTGTTTTGCTATCTTATTTGAGGTGAACAATCATTCCAAATTAAACATAGCATTAGGTGGTTGCACAAAGCCAGTGGCAACAAAACATTGACATATCTGCATATTAGAACCGAGTAGGATATATTTTAAAAGACCTTTCTAATGCAAAATTATCTAAAGTAGTAACATCATGGTTTAACTTATGCATTTGTATTCTAACTAAGCTTTCCATTTTTTTTTAGCAATTACAAATATTGTTTAAATGTACGGCATAATTTTGGTCAGAGCCACTGCTAGTGAATCTGTCTTCATTATAGTGGTCGCTTTTCCATTAGCTCTGCATGACAGAACTACAGTGTTACATAAAATATTACATCTGTTAAAATAATTTCATTATTTTGTACACCTGCTTAATCCAAGTCAGGGTTGTGGGAAGCCTGGATTTAAACAGCATCACTAGGTGCAAGGCAAGAACCAGCACAGCTCTGTGCCAAACCTAGCCAATTCACTACAGCGCACACACGCTTGCTGACTGACTCACTCGCACTCGTTAGAGGAAGCTGGAGTACCCAGAGGAAACTCACACAGATGCAGGAAGAACAAGCTTCTGCCTCAATTATGCAAAAGCATAAAGCATAATTATCTAATAAATTCAGCTTTTTGAAAGAAATCTAATTTACAGTTTATGTCAGATTTTGTTCCTTATCCTTCATTACTACAAATGTGTTTTAGCTTTTCTGTTGTTAGCACTTCAGGCCTTAACTATATTAGCCTCAAGCATGGATCTCACAGCATAAAGGCTTAACAAATATATGTGGCCCAATGATTGAAGGTCAGTGTCATAGGTGAAACTGTTTCTCGCAGTAATTTGCTTTCAATAGCCCCTGTGCTTTAAGGGGTTTCCAGAATTGGGTGATTTCTTTATCTTTCAATTTCCAGCTTGACTAACTTAAACCCCCAAGCAGCATCATAACTGCCTCTGAATTTGATAGTAGAAAGCATTAATAACATATGTTGTCAATTACATTGTAATTTTTGCTGACAGGAATTTATCAGCCAATTTCAATACATTCATATAGGAGTAATGTAATGGCATTTATTCACATACTGATGTAAAAAAGTACAAACAAAAAACAAACTGTGACACCATTTCATATCATTACATTTTTATTTGTACTCTGTTCATCATAAAATTGGCTTATCACGTCCTTTGTGGAATTTTGCAACGTTAGGTAAGTTTGGATGTGTTTACACATGAACGAGCATAGTGCAGGCTGAAAAAGGACAAATCCTCTCACAATTTTACCACAGAGGGGATCCCTGCATGAAAAGAAGAACCAGTTAAAATGTCTGGGGAAAAAGCTAAACAATCCATCTGCCTATGGACCATTGGTCAATCAGCATCTTCTCAAAGCCCAGTCAATATGTGGGTGGCCTAAACAAGACTGATGATTGTTTTTATCCTTTCTAATGTATTGAGGGAAAAGTAAGATATCATCTATATATATATATATATAATCTTTATCATCACACAGACAAGCCCCTTTCATATATTATATTATATTATATTATATTATATTTAACTCAAATATTAATAAAAAAACATTAATTCTTTCTTCATTTCCTTTTCCTATTTTAATGTACTGTATATAATGAATACTTGAAAGCATTAAATGTTTGGAGTTAAAAGCTTTAAGCCGTGATTACATTACAGTTGGTACCCTGGTCTCTTCCCAATTTAATTTCTACATTCTGATGTAAGCACAACTACTTTGTCTCCCTGTAATGAAGGTCATCCACGGAAGCACTGATAAACTGCTGATAACAGGCTGGTTAATAAATTACTCGATGCAATCTGGGATGTAATGACACCTTTCCTACATGGCCATCAGGATAAAAATAAACTTTCTAATAATATTTTCAGGAGGGCCCACAACACCCACCTTCAGGCACTTCTTCAGCCCCTTATCCATAACATCAGCATGGTAGTAATTTCCCTTGTGCCCACCATGTAGATGGTCTTGAATCTCATCAGAGGGACATGGCAAAGCTTGGGCAATAAAGATGGAAAGATAATGGCCATTTACTAACTTCTTGTGATTGGTTAGAAAAAAACCAAGGCATTAAATATGCACCATTGCTGTCTCTTCTCTTTGTCTGGTCTCCCATTTACAGTGAAATCAATTGAACAACATCACTGAATCATTGCTAGTCATCCAAAGGCTGTATTCATCACACAGACAAGCCCCTTTCAGGCCCTGGATCAGGGAAACATGTATTTATTTATTTTTTTATCACATCAGCATAAGCAATTCACTTCAGCAATTGTGACAAGTACAAGGTTACAACTGTACTTGTCAAAAACACTGGGGAAACTTAGAAAAAACAATTAAAAAATGCACAGTTTTAGAGTTAAAATATGGAAACCAGAGTCAAAGGAAACCATAATATTTAAATAAAACCCACAGTCATGAGGAGCACATACCCAGGCAGGGATCTATGGAACTGTGAAGATACAGTACTAACCCAGCGGGAACACAATTAGATTCAAAAGTAGTAAAGCTGTTACAATACAGTCTGCCCTGGCTTGGTATCATAAGCAAGAGTTTGCTCACAGTCACTTTTGAGAGCAGGTAACTGTCTCTCCTTCCACAAGCCGACACTTCCATGCCCCAACCTGTGGGCTAGTGTCCATGTCCGTGTCTTTAAACATAGTACGTTTCTGCTGTAAGTCACTTTCGAATCAAATGCATATTTGACAAGTATTCTATTGCATTCTTCATGAAGGTTTATATTTGATTAAGTTTAGTTATTAAGTTAATTATTAATGGCCTTAATGTGTCTCTTGCACAGTCCTACATAGAGTCTGATGTTTAGTTGAACTCAGACAGTTGGTAATTGTCTAAATACAAATTTCCAGGTACTGCCACCAGATATTATTTGCAAATTAAATCCTTAACATGGCAATTAGTAACTTTCTAGGCAATTAGTAACTTTCTATATCAGCTGTACAATTACTGAATGTAAAGCCAGAGCTACTACTGATCCATCTATAGCCATGTTTCCAGGTTGCATAACAGCTACATCAAAATGTCCAGTTCTATTAGGGTCATTTTATAACATAGCTTATTTTCTGTAGTTGAAATAGTTTTAAAGTAATTTTATGTACATATAATATCCCAGTGAGTAAATTTTAATCCCATCTATCATGTGCATATTGTATTTTGACAAACAAACAGAAACAAAACTCAAGTACCCCCTTGGAGAACCATGGTTTTACTCTGAATATGCATTTATCAAGGTTTTGTGTTACCAGGGGATAGTATAGTTAAAATAGAATAGTCAACTTTAAAGTATGAACTTTAAAGCTTGGTGGATGGAGGCACAATGGCGTGGAACCGAGAAGAATCGTGTTGGAGTTACAGTATAACAAGTAGTTTTCCAGCATACAACAACATTACTGAAAACTGTGTTTCCCAACTTATAGCAACAGTCTGCCAAGGGCCATTTCTTCTTTCTGCATGGCAATGCCACCATAGACAATGCAAGGTCCATATAGAAACAGTTTGCTGAATTTTGCTACTTTCCTGCAAAGAGCTTTGACCTCAACCCTATGTAACACTTTTAACCAGGCCACGTAGCCTTACTAAACACACTGCTAAATGTGCTTGTTCCTGGGAGTGTCTAGGATCTCAATAGCCATGTCTTCTACCTGGTGAAAAGGATTCCCAGAAGGGAAGTGGAGGGTGTTAAATCAGCAAAAGGAACGCTATATTAACAGCTGTAGATTTAGATGCAATATTTGGCGTTATTGCTGTGTTTGCTTGGGGCAAGATAGATCCAATTAATAGTGACTTAGCATTTCATAAGATCTGGCTTATAAAATTTCCTTTCCATGTTGGTATCTGTGTTTTCTCCATCTACAAAGCCCATACAGAAACAATGTTATTCTGAGACCTCTTTCAATGCACTGATTCATTTGAAATTAGAAAATGATTGAGCATGTGAGGTAATGAAAGGGGAGACTGTGGATCTCTTTAGCCATTGATCAGACCAGGGCAGACTTGACCTTCTGAAATAATCGCCTAGGATACAAAATGGTTGCATCAATATCACTGAGCTACAAACATGCACTATTGATTTTTATGGAGAACCAATGTACTGTATTTAATTGAAATACCATGCATGACTTAATGGAACAGTACAAATATATTACCAATATTCATGCTAATGAAAAAGTCCCCAAATTACAATAAGTAGTAGACATTTAAAAGGTACAGTTACTGAGTTACCAATCTTAGATGACAATACCAAAGATGCTAAAACATGAATATTCTAATGAAGATAAAGACAGACAGAAATGCAATAAAAACAGAAAGAGTGTTGCCTTTAAAACACATATTGAGATAACTTTGTATTTACTGAAATAACACATCCATATTTAGTTCAAACTTAACACCTGCCAGGTGAAAACATTTTCACTTTCATCACTGCTAAAATTGGTTGGTCACAGTCGGGAAAGCCAGTCTCATTTGATATCGCTTCCCTTGCTGCCACATATTCACTTGACTAGGGCATTTCCCACAGGGTGATTTAAGTCATTTTCCAGCACCCTAGACCTCTCACTGAACAAAAATGTCTGACCTCTTTCATATCTTATCACTGTGCATAGCCAGACAACCTGGAACTAACAATGCTACCCCAGCCATTTCCTAAACTTCTTGCTTTCACAAACCACTTAGGGACATTTTCCTGACTATGGGTTTCCATATTCCATAAGTATTTTCTTCTTAATTTTAATAATCTAGGTGGAAATTAGACACTGCAACTGCCAATATGGTGGTCATACATCATTAGGTCTACTAAAGTTGCAGTACTACCCAATATTAGGTATTTTCACTGACTTCTTCAGTCAAAACTGATAATTCAAGAAAACTATAAAGGTTCTCATAAATATAATGTGAGTAATTGGTTTAGATGATGGGCTACAAGATGATGCCACGGACAGTTAAAGGGCACAAGGCCATATCATGTGCCACATGCATATATAAACAGACGAATTAGGACCAGGCTCAGGAATTAAGAAGATGCTCTAATATGACTACTGCTAAAATCTGGAGTTAGGGTAAGTAATCAAAACCAGTGGTTTTAGACCTAACATTTCTCTTTCACTCCATAACATCAAACACAGATGGGCACAAAGTAGAATAAAAAAACAAAACAGGCAAACTTCCGAGTTACCTCACAACACCTAAATTACACTACAAAACAGTGTTGCAAGCTATATTCAAATACAAAGGTTTTAAATTTTGATTACATTTATACGATTAAACTGACATTTGTTTGTTATGTATTTAATAGTCAAAAGTATGGATTGTCTAAGACATTTCTGTGAATACAAGAATCAGTTCTTTAAAATATATTTATTATTAAAATATATTCTGGCCAATAAAGTAGGTAAAAAAGTATTTTCTTGGGCATGTTTTAAGCTGCCAACAGCGGTCAACAAATATGTCAGTCTTTTGTTGTTTAGCAGTTCTGGCTGCATCAGATCTCAAGAAAATTAAGATATTTAATAATGCTGCTGAACAATTTGGCCTAAATACCTTTCAAAAACCGACAGCTAAAATGAACAGCTATAGTTGTAATGTTGTAATATAATGATAAATGTATAATGTGATGCATAATGCTGCTGTTAAAAAAAGTTATGCTACAAATGGTTAACCTATAGTACAAATCTCCTGAAAGGTACAGTCAAGTCAATAGAGTTTTCTATGCAGACAACTTACAAACATAGTTCAGCTGGTGGCACTTAAGAGTCAGGTTTAAGGGTCCAGGGATCTCAGAACCAAATAATCACTAGTGCAAAGCCATAGCTGCTGAGCCACCACGTTCCTCAATTTGTCCATCACATTTAGCTATCCCAATTTAGCAAATCAAAAGATTTTTCTGCCATGTAACCTAAAAGAAAAAAAAAATCAAACTTGAGAAAAAGATCTGTTACACCAATCAATTCAGATGCATATTCCTAATGCATATCTGTTTAAGCACACCTTGCTGAGATGGTTATGTACTAGGGAAAACATAGCAGTATTTTTTTTAACTGGATGGTGATTTTTTCCAGATTTATTCCTAAATTAGCCGAAAATCAGTTTGACAGAGTTAATGCCAAGATACACAACGGAGAATGTGTGCAAAGTGTGGCACAGCATATTTTAACTACCAGCCCCACAGCACTGACAAACTCAACAAACTCAAAGGAGAAAGCTTTGCTGTGCAATGTAATTATGCCGAGACAAGTAGCTGGTCTAAGTGGGGAGAGGCATGCTGCCGTCCTTACCTCGGAATGATAATGTTGACAGTTGGATCCTGTGGGAGCCATGCTGAAATCAAATCTAATTCACAGCTGTAAGCAGCGAGTCTGTACTGTTGAGCCTTTTTTTTTTACCAGGTTTACCCTAAGGGAACCTGTTATTGAAAGTTGCTGAAATATTATGAAAAGTTATAGCCATATGACCAGAGCTGTGAATGATAAGTGGGCAATAACCTAGTATGAAAGCAGATTAGCAATACTTGGAAGCTGTGTAAAAAATATAACAACAGTACAATGTTGTTGCTGCTGTGTATTGGTTAGGTTTAAAGCATGACTGCATGCCAATTGACATGAAGTGAGTGTTCTAGGCAGAGCTACATTTTTAATGTTTTAAAAATTATTTGTATGAGTAAATTGTAGACACAGTTAAAGAGTAAGAATATTTATGCAGTAAATCTAAGTGATCTCATAGTTTTCCAACATAACTCATAAGATGTTTTGAGACCATTTATTTTCAGTGCTCTGCTGATGACACCCAAATTTACATTAGCACCAGAGAGTTCTCCACCTTCATATCCCATAGCCTGGCCAGACACGAAGGAGTGGGGGTTGGGCTGCACCCCATCCAGCTTTATCAGCCAAAAATGTTCAATCATTCATTCGTTCATTCACTTTCTTATCCGTTTGTTACTAGTCAGGGTTGTGGGAAAGCCGTTACCTAGCCAGTGGAGCAGGGCGCGAGGCAGGACCCTAGATAGGGCACTAATCCATTTTACTGAACACACACTCATACACATTTACACACTATGAACACCAATTAACCTAACACACATGTCTTTGGAATGTGGGAGAAAACCGGAATACCTGGATAAAACCAATGCAGAAATGGGGAGGACATTCAGACTCCACACAGGCGGAACCCAGGGACAGGATCAAAGCAGAGACCTTTAGACTTGTAGTTATTCTTGTTTCATTGTAACTACACCAGCTACCACATTAACATGGATGACCACCAATTGGTATTCTTTGTCCATAATACTAGACTCCCCGTACACCATCAAATGGTGACACCCAAAACTGTTCACTGTACCACAGTCAAAGCAGGCTGTGACCTGTCCTGTCTCTGATTTTACAATTAATATATGTGGTGTAACTGTGAAACTTTTCTCAGTGGTTTGTTTACGTGCAAACCTTGATCCCTCACTTTTTTTAAACTTCATTTTAAGGCATTTTTTATCACCATTATCAGCATTATAAAATAATATTACAGTAAATAAAAAAGGAGCAACTGTCATTGCACATTCCAATTGGGGATGTGGGGCCATATTTTAGGATACACCTCTTCAAACACAAATCATCACTGAAATAGCAGGAATGGGCTGTGTGAAGATCATGTACTACTTTGAGGAATAAAAGGAAATTAGGAGGCACAGTCTGTATAAATGCTAGTAACATTTCCAGACGTGGTTTTAGTGGTGTCATACATTGTTTGTGGTGTGAGTGTGTCTACGTTTGATCAGTTCATAAATTATACATTTTTAACAACTATACCAATGACTAAGGTAAAAAGGTAATCGGCACTCGCCATACACAAAACACAGACATGCACACGCACCCGCACACACAAACACGCACTTTTGTGTCACCACTAAAATGAACAACACAACTCATTTTCCCAATACCAACTCTGCAACACATTTCACCGTTTTATTTAACTTGGTACACATTTTGGATTTACACATTTTAGTTTCACCAAGTATGCTTTCCATCCAAAACACAGTTGTTGCTGCTGTTTCAGCACTGTTTTGGACTAAGTTTCATTGTTATTAGGTTTGGACATTCAGTGAACTTAAATAAACACAATAAACTTCTCTATCCTTAATACAGTGTCAGAAGACAAGGACAAAGTAGTGGCTTGTGACGAGAAAATCTGTGCAGTGTACTAGTTCCTTCAGTGTGTGGGAATAAGGCAAGCATTCAGGAAGTGAGCCATAATGAACTGGTTGTGTGGTTGTGTGGTTGTGTGAAAGCTGCTGTACAGCTGAACATTAAAAAAACGCTCCACCTAATATTATGAAGGCAATATTAAGGCATGGACTCCACAAGACTTATGAAAGTGTCCTGTGTTATTCATCACCAATGAATTAGCAGCAAATCCATTACATTTTGTGAGCTGCAGGTTTGGGTTGGGGTAGGGATTGCATTGTCTAACACATCCAACAGATGTTTAATCAGGCCGAGATTTCAGGAATCAGGTGAGATCTGTGGTGGAGGCCAAGCCAACTGCATGAACTTTTAGATGTGGCCCATATACAATTTCTCAATGTTTTGCATGGTGACAAGGTGCATTATTCACTGCCATTAGGGATTATAATTGCTATGAAGGGCTGCACTTGGTTTGCAACAATGTTTGGGTATGTGATACATATGAAAGTCTCAGGGTCTCTACAGCAGAACATTGCCCAGACCATCATACTTTCAAGGTTATTGACTTCACCTGGCAGTAGATAGTCTTATGACTAATCAGAATAAATACAACCATTATTGTTACTATTGTTATTATTCATTCACTTTCTCATCTGCGGACATCTCATATGTGGACACAGGGAGGACATGCAAACTCCACACAGAAAGGACCCAGAAGGCTCCACCTGGGATCAAACCCAGGACCTTCTCGATTTGAGTCTATTGTATGTCTTTGAACTGTGGGAGGAAACTGGGAGTAAATCAATGATATATATTAATTCCAAAAAAAGTTGGGAAGGTACCATTTTTTCCTGCAAACATCAAACAAGCTTACACTGTGTGATGGTCCAGAGAAATAAATGCTGCTTCTTCTGCACAGTTTACACAGTAAAGTTAAGTGGCATTTGTGAATGTTTACTTTGTATTGTAGTGCTTGACAAAGGTATGCCAAAGTAATCCCTTGCCCATGTGGTTATATCAGCTATTGATGAATGACAGTTCTTTATGCAGTCTGAGGGATCAGAGATCACAGGCGTTCAGCTTAAGCTTGCACCCATGCCCTTTATGAACTGATATTCTTTCAGATTCCTTGAATTGTTTGATGTTATTATAGAATATATAATGAGAAAATGTACGTCCAGACTTTCTTTGAGGAACATTCTCAATAATTTGCTCATGCTTTTGTTCATTGGTCTGGAGTGAAAGGAAAGTCAACGTACGTCCAAACTTTTCTTAATTTGGGGTTGTATTATCAACTCAAATGCTATATGACATGACTTTATCCATGACAAATGAAACAAATTTCACAATGTCAAACAGACAGTGGTACAGAGGTCAGATAATCCTATACATTGACAAGAAATCCAAGCCATTAATTGGTGGGAGGTGGATTGCGTAATTACTCAGAAATAAGTTCCAATATATTTGCTGATTTACATTCAACAGCCCATGTGTTTTGTTTCCATACATGTTTCATATTGTATTAAAAACTTCTCAAAATTACACTTACTTTATTACTTTACTTTTTACAATTACTTCACCAAGAGTGAGACTACTGTATTAGAAAGTATGGGACTTGAATTATAATGTATAATGTAATGCAAGATGTATTCAGTGAGTTTGCTTCTGATTTTTGTCTTAATAGTTGAGATACCTTCCGGAAGATTCCAGACCCCAAAGGAAGACAAGTTAAATGGTCCTACATATTAATGATTATGAGGTTGTGGTGCTCCATTATGATTCTTCTGCCACAGACACATTGTATGCAGAAGGAAATGTTAAATTTGCAATAAAGCAAGAACTTCAGATGTTACTACAGACATTCAAATCACAAAACATATTCAGACCATGAAAAACAAATATTAGTGAATAAAATTATGTGTGTAGTGAGGCTCAGCTGCACTGCCACCAAGCCTTACTTTCTGACTGTGCACAGCTGTTTTCAAATAATATGACCTCAATCTGTCTCAAATCAAGAAAACAATGCACACTCAGCCGTAAGAGGAAAGGGAGAGAGCAAGAAGTAATATAACTATAAAATACATGGTATTAAAATCAATCCCCTTCACCCACAGGATGAAATGGAAGGGTTCCTGAACTCTCTGAACCTTTAACAGAAAGGGTAATTCCAGGGAAGTAGAAATCTGGGCTTATTATTATTCATATCCAATGAAGATGTCATTTCTAATCATAACATGCATAACCCATGAGCCATGCATTGTGCCGCGATAAGCGAGGGAAGCAGCGGCGTGCTAATTTAGGTTTGTAACGGCAGATTTGCCGCTTGTTGGAAGCATTCGGGTGTGCAGATGAAGGATCAGACTGCAGGAAGAGATGGTGACAGCCCTGTTTGATCTCTCACAGGGGTTTAGAACTTATGAGGAAAAAAAAATCTCCTCCTCCCATGTCATGTTTTTTGGAACATAAGTAGGCCATAAAGTTATAATCTGCCATCACAGGGACATTATACATTACAAACAGATTACGATATTATGATTGTTTCTTGATTTAAGAGCTTTAAGAGACAAAATGCGGGTGGAGCCAATTCAGGCTTAGGAGGAAAACAAGTCATAAATAATTCTCCATTATTTCTACTGGCTAAAGATTATACCTGCATAGTTATCAAACAGAATTCTTCATTAAGAAACTGCTCCTCCCAAGTCCCATCCTGGCAGCATTTGAAAAACTGGAAACGATCAAACCACCCCCAATATGAATCCAAATTCCCCATTTCTTTAGCAGTTTTAGAAGATCCGAGCAGAGCAGTCATGTGGTCTCATCAGCTTCATACCTTTGCTATGACATGATCTCCCAGGCCTGTATCATAAGCCCTCATTAGCAGATGTAATCCAGATGGAAATACAAGTCATGCACAAAACTGACCAGAAATAACAAAGGTTTTCAAAGTGTTGTTGGCATTTAGTCATGCAAGTGATTGCTTTACATAGTTAAAGCTTGCATTATGCGTGTTGGGTTTAACTGTTATATTACTAGTTTTTCAGTTTTAGTAATTATTATTAATTATTGTTGTCTTTGTTTGCACATTTTAACCCCACTAATTCTGGTGCATGGTGCCACAGGGACATAGAATTACAATCCATCAAAGCACTCAGTAAGAGTTGCTGTTGCAGCTCCACGATTGATCCACTGACCAAATGTTCGTCTCAGAGACAGCGAGTCAGTCATATCTGGCACTGCCAGCACTGCAATGACACTGATATGGTGCTGGTTTATTGAGTGTGCGTTGAATGTTCAAAGTTTTGGTATGAGGTGATCAGACATATCAGTGCTGCTGGGGTTTGCAATCCACCTCAGAGTCTCTGCTGGACTGAAAATAGTCCAACAACAAAAATGTCCAGTCACCAGCATCCTGTAGGCAGCATTCTTTGAGTAGGCTTACTGATGAAGGATTCGAGGATCAGTAACACAAAATGTGCAACTACGGATGACCTGCTGTCTCAGACTATCTACAAGGTGGAGCAATTTGGCAGATGTATCTAATTTACTCCCCTTTAAATTTACACCGTGTTTAAAAACTCCAGCAGCACTGGAGTGTCTGAATAAATTAAACCAGCAAAACTCATACCAATACAGCACCATCACACCAGTGTCACTGCAATGCTGAGAATGAAACACCACCCAAATGGGGCCTGATTTGTGCTGGTCCTTGTGGGGTCCTGGCCATCAGGCAACAAAGGGTAAAGGTAACTAATAAAGTATGGTACATGCACTACAGTCCACACAAGCTATAAAGTGATTCACATAGTAAATGGAGTTGATGAAAATGGACAATGAGCATATAAACAAGGAGGTTCAAGGTTATGGTAATCATTTAAAATCATAATAAAATTGTAAGAAAAATAGACCATCATTGCAACGTTGCTAGAATAGGTGTCGCTGTACTGTATGTGATTATTTTTGTGTGATTGTTTTATTTGTTTGCAGAGTTCAGTTGCAGAGGGTCTGCTATGTTTTTAATAATCCTATAAACGCTGCATTGTTAAGTCTAGATTAGTGTTTGCAGTGTTTACATTATGTGGTTACAGTAAAGAAGGCAAATGGCTATTGACATTCCTGATGTGATGGAGATGGATGACCAATGCAGTTGAACTCTAATACTCAGCAGTCACACCATGCATACAAATTGGCCAGCAAATGACTGACTTTATCTTCCTTTGAGTAACTTTAAAGAGGCTCCCAACACCTCCAGTCGGTCCTCAAAGGAGTGGAAAATTTGCAAGAAAGATAATTAAAACAAGTGAGGCACAAATGCAAATGATATGCGAGGTGAAGAAGATTACACTGGGCATTTCTTCCTTCTTTCTCTGGTGACTTCTGTTTTTTCACAGCTAATTGGAACAAATCCGCAGACCTTATCCTTTGATAAGTAAAAGTAGTTTTACAGGTGGGAATGCCTGGAGTCATGCTAACCTTCTAGTGACTGTACAAGTGTTACTGCTGTGAAACATTAATAGGATGTTTGTTTGTTGAATGTGATTAAAAGAGCTGGGGCTCACATTTTCCTTTACACAGGCACCCTTGGGCAACTGTACGGATATTAAAAAGCTGAAGAAGCAATGTATAATTACTCTATAAGAGAATACTGGTATAGTAGTCTGGGTGGCACAGTGGTGTAATACACTAGCTAACCACCACAGGGACCTGGGTTCAACAAAGTGTGGTGCATTCTGGTTGTTGAGAATATACAGACACAGAGTGGCTATGTCTGAGGGAGGGAAACCTGGTCAAGGGATTATGCTCCAGGGATGGGTGCTGGAACCCCTGCAAACTTGGCCAATAAAAGTGGGGATAAAACGTACTGAAAACAATTTCTTAGTCTGATGACACTTTTGTGTAAACTAAAACTCAGAATCAATGAGGTTATCATTATTCTCATAAACCCACTGTTTGTATTTTGTCTTTGAATTCCCCTTGCTGAGAATTTTGTAACCAATACTGATTTAGTCAGCCCATATTTGGTTTTAAAATATTTGATCATCATTGATTTTATTGAAAGTTTGTGAACCCTTTTGGAATTTCTGTGTTTACATATACTGTATACAACCTAAAACCTAATCATATTTACCTAAAGGACAAAAATAGTATACTGTATATGGTCATTTATCTATTAAGGATATGATCCCAATATCTCTGAGTGCCAAAAGTATGTAAATCTCTAGGATTATCAGTTCATATTGAAAGTGATATTAAAATCAGGTGTTTCCAATCAATAGGATGACAATCATGCACATGTGGACACCCTGTTGTATTTAAATAACAGGGAACTATTAGTCTAATCTCTTAAACACATGGTTGTGGAAATGTATAGTGGCATGAACACAGGAGCTTCCTAAGGAATGCAAAAAAAGAGCTGTTAATGCTCAGGCTGGAAAAAGTTACGAGTTTGGATCCATCCTGTCCATAGTCAGACAGACTGTATACAAATTGAGGAGATATTAGACATTGCTACTCAGTCGACCAACAGATCACTCCAAGAGCAATGCATGCAATAGTATATGAGGCAATTAAAGGCCTCACATTTGCTAATCTTAATGTTCATGAATCCATCATCAAGAGAATTCTGAACAATAGTGTGCATGAAAGGGTTGCAAGCAGAAAACCACTTTTCTCTAAAAAGAACATTGCTACCAATCATGTGGCATACGAACAATCCAAAAGGATATTGGTAAAACTTTTTGTGCATGTGTGACACTGAAATAAAGCTTTTTGGTTTAAATAAGAAGAGTTATGTCTGGAGAAAGAAACACGCTGCATTCCAGTTTGTTAACCAGAACATCATGACCTTATTCCTAAAGAAATGGTAGGAAACCTACCAGCATCCTAGAATTGAAGCTGTTCTGTATTGATGGGCTAAACCTCCACCAACCCAATGTACAACACTGAAAAATATTTAACAGAACTTTTTAATTGCAGTTATTGATGCAAAAAGGCAGTTATTTTAGATGCTGAAAGCAAATTTTAGATACCTTTATCACTCACAAATATATAAAATATTAGATAATTTTCCCCAATATATTAATGTACTGTATAACATATCTCATTTATTTAATTGTGGTCTCTTTCTATACCTTTTAACTTGTGTAAAAACCTGATGATATTTTAGGTCAAATATACACAGAAATAGCCCCACTGTTGGTCCAGGTTTGCATAAAACTGAATATTCACGGCTGGTGTCCACATTTGTTTAAATTTTTGAAAAGGCTTGTGCTTGTCCCTACTATTAATCTGAATTTTAGCAACATGTTAAGAGGAAGGGAAGTATATCCTTTTATGCAGGCATTTTCATTAAGTATTTCACATTTATTAACCAATTAAATGTGTTATTTTTATAATTGCTTTGAAGCTTGTCCAAAAGGAATTTTCTTTAGGTCTTCCAATTTGTTGCCTGTGGTGAGATCAAGTTTGATTAGAAGAGAAGTTTCTGTGGTACCATGTGTGTTTTGGAATTTGTGAGCAGAGTAGCATGAAAATCCCCTTATTGTATCATTTATTAGTGCTGTTTGTACGACTCTATAATGTTAGGGTTTTTTTTTTTTACTATTTGTTTATTTGCTTAAATCTTCTTAACTAACTAGTGCTTTCTGCAGCATAACAGAGCATTGTTTATATTTCACTCCTTGTGTGGCGTAATCATGTGGTTTTAGTGTTTGGAATCACAAATGTGGTATGAGTGCTTGTGTTAACAGATGTGAATTATATACGTTTCAGTTACTTTGCCCTATTTATAATTGTCATGCATAGCCCTGTGGAATCAGCCCACCCACGAAAATCTCTACCTTCCGCTTTGATAGAAAAACCTTATTGTGGATGCAACAAGTCCTTTACTATGTCTTTTGTTTGTATAGTTATATTTTATTTGGTGCCTTGTACGCATCCTATAAAAAATGATCACTAGGACGACAGCATTCCTGCTGGATGAAAAAGGTTTTTTTTTTTCTACACAAACTGCAGTTTGTGTAGAAGATCCCACAGGATCATCTAATGAACTCCCTGTGTGGGGAAAACCTAAAGAGTCACCCCAGTGGAATTCTTTCCAATCAGATTTAGGTTTTGGAGTCGTAATACTAGAAAACCTTTGGGTTTTGGTTCGAATAAATCAATTAGATATGTAGCCTTGTAAGAAATTGTATAAGGATATAACAAGCATATTTTGTTTTCCCAAATTTTAGTCATTAGTTCAGACCCTTAACTACCAAGCTACCATATGTACCAGTTCTGTATTCAAATTAGCTTTCGATGTGCTGTAGTACAATAAAAGATTATATTTCATAAGCATTCGAGAGACTCAGTTACACATTATAAATAGGCATTGTGGTAAGCTCTAATCTTTGCTATCTTTACATCAGGAGTGGGGTTAAAGTACCACTTTATATCCATAATAGGTTTCCACAAAATCAATTTCGAATGTAAAGCTACTTTCCCAAAAGCCATTACAGCAACCAGAGTAACCATCATCATGTAGTTTGTGTCACATGTGGTTTTCTTACACCATTGTAGATCGCCGTGTGAAAGTGCTATCTATCACACTGGATGCTGTTTTGTTTGTTTTTAACATCACATAAGCATCAAGTTATATTTGTGACAGGAGAAAGGTTATGACAATACTAGTGAAATAAGCATGCTGAGGCAACTTAGAGCAGTTAATTAACCTAGCGCATGTCTTTGGAAGATGAATCCACATGGATGGGGGAGAATAGTGGTTAGGGTACTGGACTTTGGATCAGAAGGCCCAGGGTTCAAATCCCACCTCTGCCACAGTTGAGTCTCTGTGCAAGGCAACAAACCCAAAATTGCTTGAATTGTAAGATTGTATTAATTGTAAGTCGTTCTAGATGGGGGGCTCTGCTAAACTGTGAATGAGAACATGCAAATTCCACACAGACGGCACCCAAACAGGAGTTATAAGGCAACAGTATTAAACCTCTTGTACCACTGTGCCTTCCGCTTTGATAAGTTGGGCTTTACATTCCTGATGACATTCCTTGACAGGAGCCAGATGATTTGGTAGGCTGTCAGACACCGACAGATAGAGACTGGCCTTGTGGCCATAGTTCAGAGGGCCTGTCTGACATGTCTCCTTTACACCAAGCTAAAAACACAAGGGCTGCTGGCTCATCAGTTGCACACTCTATTAAACAGTGACCTCTGCATTAACGTCAGACTGCGAGGAGAAAGCGTAAGGCCAACACTCTGGAATGTCCGCTTATTTTTCCTTGATGACTGCAATATGATCTTTTCAAACTGAATTAGTCCCATGTTTGTAGGATTAAATTAAAACATATTACACAAAATTTGGCAGTGGGTTACATCAGCCTTTGAACACTTGCCCATGGAAATAAAGACAACGCTGTATTTGTCGGAAAGCAGGTCCCTTCTTGGTCTTCAACTAAATTCAGTTCATAAGAGAATCTGTTTTTAATCACCCTCACTCAGCAGTGTCCTGCAAACAATAAAATACCTCACCTTAGAATGGTCTGTTTCTAATGATCTTTTTAGTCTTATTATGCTGACCTACTTTTCAGCTTCTACCCACGATTTCCCTTTATTGTCCCCTTTATCCTTCAGTAAGACACTGTCACAATATTTGTATCTGCTGCAAATGTTACAGGCATGAATCCTGTTCTTAAAAAAAAAATCCAGAATGTATTTATTGATTGTGTTTACATGTACCTCCTGTCTTCTCCGCTCACACGGCCGAATCTACCACACTTCAAAGCGGATAACCTATGGATGGCTTAGAGCTTCAAAAGTTGTTAAACTGTCATTATAAGTTGCCGCCTATGGCCAAAAATGCATGATTTATATAATTAATACTTTAAGCTGCACACCCCTCCCACCTTGAAAAACAGTCCATATCATGAAATGATGCCAGTAAAATCTGAATTTTGTCATCTGTGTTATGCTGTGTTCTTCATGTAAAATGACATAATGAAGATTCTCTAAGTAAAGGTTTGCAATGAATGAACATTGATACAGTCTGCTTGTATCATCAGTTAGCAAGTTTTGGGTTTATGCCCAGAAAGGGGAGCATAAACAAAAACAAGCCCAAAGCAAAACAGTGGGCACATTTAGAAGGGTGAAGAAGCAGAGGCTGAATCTCTTTTGGCCAAGTTAAAAAGGGCAACATGGAATGGTCCTTTTCCAACATGAGACTTTGGTAATAAAGGGTATTTATTTGTCCTGTGTGTTTGCTAGTTTTCTCATGTGGCAAGATAAAAAAAAAAGAATACAACGTTATGAAATGTGAAATTTAGCTTCAAATAAATAAACCACTGCATCTTCGATTACAAGTTCACTACAGTACAGTTGTTTGTTCTTTGTTAAACATTGTAGCATACATTTGGATACAATCGTGCACAGCAAAACAACAACATAAAAGATCAACAAGCAACAACATGAGACTAAAACAAAGCTACAAAAAGCATTTAAATATACTATCTATCACAAATGACATCAGGGCTACCCTGCAACTGTACAGTCATGAAACATTCAAGGTGGAAAAATGTTAAGTTATAGTGCGTATTTAAGATGGTTGTTGGTCTTTTCTAAATTAGAATTTAATAAAGGTCTGATTAGGTACTGAAAGCTACTGTAAGCACCTGTCCACATTTAATTAGCTTTGACTTTTATGACATTGTTACTTCATACTCGTAATTTAATCACTTTAAATCGCCTTAAAGGTACATTTACAGGAACACTGGAACATGCAGGTCAGAATCAGCTTTCACCAAGTGTGTTACTAAATATCTGAATTGTTGCTGTAAGATATATTTCCATTTGGTTGATTTTACAGTTTCACTTTACCAAGTCTGGACAAGCCATCAGCAATACCAATATGCCAAAAGAAAGAGCAGATATTGATTATCCAGTGAAGGAATCTTGGCAGAGCTAGACATAGTGTGGAGACAATTTCAGGGTTTGTTTCCTGAGCCTTGTCCAAAGCCATCCTGGATTTCAATCCTAGGGAGTATCATAAGCCAGACTCCAAAAGAGTGGCCAAGTTCTTTCAGACAACTCAACATGAAGAGCATTTCTTTGATTTCTAGTCTAGCTGGGAAAGTGTGTTTCCTAACATTCCTTGACTAATCAAGGTTTTCATTGCTCATCCTGCTCATCAGAATCAAGCTGACACAAAGTTTCCAGCTCTCAGACATGTGCCAGGTTGCCAGCTGCCTACTTGGAGAGAATTTGCAGAACTGGGAAATAAAGATCTGACTGAGATTTCTCTCTCTGATAAACTATGGGTGTTGTGCCCTCCCTATTTGAAGGTTGGCTTTAACAGATGAATCCCAGTAAAAAGTGTGAACAGGATGTGTGAGAGAGGCTATACTTGGAGTCTTTGATAATTACACGATGGCATCTTATAGTCATCGCCACCAACCTGACGAGGTGCCACCATCACAAGCGAACATAAAGAAAGCACTGACATGTTGCTATTTGCATTGTTGCT
Organism: Parotocinclus haroldoi; assembly: GCA_034779995.1. Taxonomy (NCBI): domain Eukaryota; kingdom Metazoa; phylum Chordata; class Actinopteri; order Siluriformes; family Loricariidae; genus Parotocinclus; species Parotocinclus haroldoi. The sequence continues at coordinate 8,637 of JAUZST010029496.1, read as the reverse complement.
ATTCATAAACCATGCATGCCTGCAAAACATCTGGTTGGTAATATTTCAATATACTGGACTCTAGGATTTCACTAAATAATACATTATCTGAGTTTACTCGGAATATTTAAATCTTGAAAATTCCTTCCAAAGAACAGCAGTGTTTGGGTAGGGGGTATCCAACACCAACTTCTCTGAGATCAAAGGGCACAGGTGTAAACAGGTTAGACCTCTCTGCCACCCAAGCATGTTATTCTTATTTTTTTCTCGCTACATTTTAAAATGGTTAGACTTCAGGTATATATAGTGGGACCTTCACACCAAGTGCGCCAAGTTTTTTGTCTAGCCACTTCCTGTCCACTTTTACTTTCTTTAAATTTTCCTTCTCTGTGCCACAGAGATCTTTCCTAGTCTTTTCCACATTCGTCAAAGGCATGAGCGAAGAGTAGTGAAGGAAGGTATATTTTTTTTGTAAGACCGAACAGACTAGAGTGCAATTATAAATGAACGCATGGTTATAATTCACAATAAACAAAAAGATGATTCCATACAATCAGTCCCCAACCTTTCAGCCTTATTCCACCACATATTTTCTTTAATATTCATGTTTTATAGTCAATATATGACAACTGAGCTCTGAGTGGTCAGCCTGATTTTAACACATCTGAACAGTGCAGAAATTTTTTTAAAAATTACGTTGCAGTCAGTCAGTTTGAGACCCGTTACGAAGGACGACATATCAAATTTATAGTCCTTAATCATGTCTGCATGTGAGACCACACTTGGCCTAAAGGAACAGCTGAGATGTACACCTGGTAACCAATGGTAGGCTAGTATGTAAGACCACTACACCACCTGAGTGCCAATATTAATTAATAATTGCATACCATTCTAAATCTACCGATTCTAAATCCACTTTATCCTGATTAGGGCTACATAGTGTCTGAAGCCTTTCTCGAAAACACTGAGCATCAGGAAGAAACAAACCCTGGACTAAATTCAAGTATATTGCAGAGGATTTTAGTTCAATCTTAGTGGCAATTTAAAGTAGTCAATGAACCTTTAACCAAGCTTTTTATGTGGAAGTTCCCAAAGGAAAACCACAAGGACATAAAAAGAACAGAGGAAACTAACAGTTGTATCGATCTGGATCACAGTTGTATTAAGCACTTTAATCCTGTTCAGCAACTCTTTGGCCAATATCTATCCAAATACCAACACAACTTGTATGTGAAATAAAATGTCCTATTGTACACTATATACACAATATGTGCCAGCAAAATAGACAGCAATGCCAGTGATATATGTGTTATAACCCTATATCAGAAACGCACTGTTCACATAAATGAAGGCATATTTCATTTCAAAATATCCCCTAATTTTGTGAGCAATCTAGTTGGGATAGCATGGGAAAAAAATAAACATTAAACGCAGTGTTTCTTACATTGACTTTGACTTTTATTTAATTGCAGAACCTAATATATTTCATGTTTTGTCTAGTCAACTTCATTTCATGTTATAATAAACACATTTTTATAATATAAAACATGTTCCAAATGGTAAAGCATTAGCCACTTTGTTTTTTGTTTTTTCCCACAACATATAAAAGACATTTTGGTACAGAGAATTGTGTTAATTTGTGCTATTCATCCTGAAGAACACTGGGTTTGCCGGTAACATTTTCTGTTTAAAAATTACACACACATTCTGTTTGGGGAACAGGTCAGGACTGCAGGCAGGCCAGAGTATCACTTTTTTTTCTACAGCATGTGGTTTAGCAGTGTGTTGTTGAAAAATGCATGGATGTCCCTGAAAGTCACCTTGAAGGCAGCTTCTCAATGTACTTTTCAGCATTAATGCTGCTATGACAGAAATGTAAATTATATTTGCCAAGGGCAATGACACAACCCCATACTATGAGATACCCTGGCTTTTAAATGTGTTGCTTAAAATATTCTGAATTGATCTTTCAGTTTTGGACATATTTTTTTTTTCAAAATGATCTGGAATATGGATTCTTCTAACCACAATGTTTTTCCATTGTGTGATGGTCAATGCCAGATGGCCCCGAACCCAGAGTAGTTGACACCGCTTCTGTATATGAATAACATAAGGCCTTTGCTTTTCATAGTAAGGTTTTAAGTGGCATTTCTGTAATAGTAACAGACATTTTATATACTGTCCCAATAATTTGTGGCTGTATTAAAGAAGACAAACAAAAACACATGCTTATTTACAATATATTGTGCTGAAAATCATACATCATCCAGACAATATGTAGCATGTGGTCCTGTGATTTTGTATTTATACGGACAGTGTAGAGAGGAATGACAATTAGCAATAGCAAAAAAATGGGACTGGTGGAACCAGTCAACATGGTGGAAGAATGAGATAAAATGCCTGTTGAATGAAGATTCAGGTTAGGTGTACCTAACATGCATTTTAATGTATAATCTATGCAAGTGTATTAGTATCATCCTCAACAGCAAGTAAGGACCTGGAAAGTGTATATCCGGCTAAGCACCTTACTTTAAGCTCAGTTAGACTCTTCCATTAGGTCACCTCTGTCAGATCTGTGAAGCTCTAATGTTGCACTGACCTCATCTGGTAGGAGATGAGCAGAAAAAAATGGGATAATAACTCCTTATTACCATGCCAATCTTATAATGACAGATTTCCGCTTCGCCTGTATTTGGCTTCATAAAATTAGAGTACAGCATGAACTCCTTCAGTGAAGGGCACCACTGAACTAATTGTGTAAACATTTGCATCGCTAATTGCAATATTACAAATGTTTATTATTCTGTTATTTAAGGTTAATGTCTACTGTGACCGTGTATTACAGAGAATTCCACATCAGTAATATGTCCAGGAAGATTAATCCCTGATAATGCAGAAATCTGTTTCAAATCAAACATGATTAAGCACTCAGCCTATTATAATCAAGCCTAAATTCCTACACCAATTCCCTTGAATAGTCATCAAAGGCTCTTCAATCTTAAGAGGGGACAAACCCAAAGAAAATAAACTTTGATCTAGCGTATGCAATTCCATCCTGAATATTTTCAGCCATCAAATGTGTCATATAATAAAGCAGCGTGTTACAAACAAAAGATGATGGAAGGTCATTTTACTGCCCTCTATTCCAGATGTGGAAAGCAGAAAGGTCAGCCGTCATGAGCAGCACGTGAGAGCATGAGCAGTTAAGGCAAGGCACAGTGGAAAGCAAAACCCTGTAAGTTACATAAAGTTACAAGAGTGGCTTGGTGAACTTCAAAGCGGCAGTGATTTGTAAGCTGTTATGAGCAAAATCCTTTCTGTACAAAAACATATCACAGACTGTGCAGGGAGCTAGAATGACCTGTGGCTTGTCAAAGACATGGACGGGAAAAATGTTCAAGAAACATGTGGCTATCCAGGTGCAGACGAACATCCAGTTTCTGTTTCACGTTAAAGTGTAAATCAGGAGCTAAACAGCAAGCCTGGTGTGATCGATGCCAGGGCCACGCCCACATACAGACAGGATTCTCATCCGTCACAGAGCAGAGTGACGGAGGTGACTTTCCCACATGAGGGTCACATTCTGCCATGATGGACAGATGCAACCCACAGCAGATTTATTGCTCGCCCTGTGTTGTTCCCATATTCATAAATATGCATGATTTGTTCATTTTGCTTGCTTAATAAAACTGACAGGGACATTTCGGTTTAACACAAAACAGGATAAATTTACAGTAAATACCAATAGCACAGTGCAGATCTGTACCATCAGACTTTCCCAGAAATGTAGAAATTCCAGTAAGCAATAAATATTTTGGTGTGAGGAGATAAAACATTCATCTGAAGGAACTTGGGTTTGACATGTTGTTTACAGATAGCCAGTTTTCAGACTGAAAGATCAATCCAAGATATATGAAAGCAACAATATTTAATATTTATATTAAACAATATTTAATATAAAAGTAACATTTCACTTAAGTACTTGTGGGGGTATGTGTGATTTACTGAAGTATAAATATTGACTTTTATCCTAACTGCATCTTTTCAACTAGAACACATTTTCCCAAGCATCTTCGTTACAAAGCTAAATAATAATTTAGTTAGATGCTGTGTCCCAAACTGCAGAGTACATTACTGAATAATTTATGCACTAGAAGCATCAGTACTATTTTGACACAGGCGGCGTATGTAAATTCCATTATAAATTCAGTGGCGTATTGGGTTTGTAATATAATTCATAGACTGAGCTAAAGAAGTTTAATAAGCAGTTCTTGTTTAAATATTCAACAAAACAGGAACTTTATCTTTGTTCAAAATAAAGTATTGTGTGTGTATATTGCGTGACAGAGCTCAATCCGTGTCCTCGTCCAATCACTAATGTCAAGCACTCAGTCCTAAATTAACTATATCACTGGACAATCCATGTTTTCATAAGTGGGATTATGATAGGCAATATCATGATGATCTTAAAATACTTTCAGCTTTGCTGCATCACACCCAAATATGAATGACCACTTTAATCATTTTGAACAAACAATTTAAGTTTTACCTATGCCACTTAAATTCTGGCTTGTGTTCTCAAATGAGGAGGCATAAAAGGTTCAACATATGGATCAGTGTTGTTTTATGCTTTTACTTCATAGTTTTTGGCATCATTATCTTCATCATCTAGGTTCCATGTCTCTGATGGCTTCAGTACTGACGAACTGTCATCATTTGGCATTACCCTCAATTATTGGAACTCCAAATGGCTTTGACTTCCCAGTACCTCTGACCCTGCTGCCCAGGTTGACTGAACATATTGTACAACATTTGTAAGGAACCCGGGGTTTGTATTGTTCACCGATTTTACATCCAAAGTAGAGCGCATAGACTTTCTTTCACGAAATGCTTTCACGGTGCATCATTGAGCATTAAGTTTTTTTTTTAAGATGTTTAATTCTATTTTTAAATATAGTCATTATAGTATCATCTGATGCGCATCTGTGTCAAAATGCATCCAAATGGCATCTGTAAATGCTAGCCGTTAGTAAATATTCTAGCATCAAACTTAATGTCTTTAGCAAGCCCATGCACATCTAAAACTGAGTGCACATGCTCTGGCTTGGTCTGACCACAAACAGCTTGCTTTATGGACTACGTAGTAGTAGACTTAAAATAATAATGGGAAATAGCAGGCTATATTTATAAAACAGTATGTAGTAGTAAGTTCATGATCAGCAGCCAAAAACCCATCCAAATCGTTCATGTAGTGTTAACAAGGCAAAATTTACATTTAAATATCAATCATTTTAAAACTGTATTTGAAATAAACAATTTTTAGAAACCTAGATAAAAATGTACATTTAAATATCAATCATTTTAAAACTGTATTTAAATTAAACAATTTTTAGAAACCTAGATAAAAATTTACATTTAAATATCAATAATTTAAAAAATGTATTTAAAATAGCTTTATTTATTAGTGATAGAGCTACAGTTGAAATGTGCAGATACATTTAAAACTTAATAGAATAGCCACACTTCATTAGCTATTATTGTTACTATTTTTTAATAATATTTATAACAAAAGTAACAACATTAATAATAATAATAATAATATTATTATAAACAACAACAACAACAACAACAACAACAGATGAATAGTATGTAATAAGAAACACTAAGTAAAACATCATTAATAATATAAGTAATAACAATGAGGTTATTTTTGTACATCACAAATCACTACCCAAGTTATATTAGGCTTAAAAAATAGGGAAAAGTCAGAATTGCCTCACTAATTCCTATAATTTCTGCTATCAATACCTCTATAATCAAGCTTAGTACTAATTGATAAAAATCACATTGATTAGGTTCTTTAAAGCATTTTATCCAAAAGCTAAATTTTAAAAAGTGCTGTACATTAACTTTAATTTTCATTTATATTAACTACACATTTATTTATTTATTTTCCATTATAATATATAGTATGTAACATTAGGTATAATAATGATAAAATGTGTAGTAGCTTGCTTTATTTCATACATACACACTTCGCAAAGTTTAATTGGTTAGCACTGATTGTCTTTCTTAAAATGTCAGTTACATTTAAAGCTACTGTATGTTAATGCATAAAAATAGCAACATTTCAGCTGGTAAATTAAAGTGCCATTAAAATGTTACATTTATATTACTTTTTATGGTTACAGACGGCTTGTAAGAAAGACTGGTGAATGAAGGCAGTCTTTGAGTTTAAACCCAACATAATATTTTTTTCATTTTAATTCCCATTAGATTACCTCAGGTAGGTGGGTAGGTGAGACACTAGTTCTATTAAAGAATCCTGTTGCAGCATTAAAGCTTTGCCTCCATCTAACGTGATACTCTGCATACTTCCTTCACACTAAGACAGCCAATCTGCTTCAAGGTTTGATGTGTTCTGTGAAATTACTAATAGTGGTTATTTAGGGTACTGTGCATTTTAAAAGGTATAGTTGTTATGAATTGTATTTCATATACAACATATTGTATTTCAAGTTATTTATATTTTATTTTGTACAGCAATCTTGTACATAAATCAAACTTGTACTCATGTTAAATTTTATTCATATGAACTTGCGAAATGCAAAAATGTATATTTCGCAACTTTATTCAAATTCAGCATCGCATGTGTGATGCTTTATTACGTATATTTCTTTAACATATGAATTACTTATATGGTTGAAAATGCAATTTTATAATACAACTTCATTCATAATCAAATAAAATTATTAATTATGATTATTAATAATAATAATTATTGTTTGAATTATGATTAATAATAATAATCATAATACATTTGCATTTGCTATATTTACACTGAACTTACATTTATAACCAGCTGCCGCTTATTAGTTCTAGTGCTAATTAACCTTACTTTTTGTAGTAAAAATAAAAAAAACATTCACACCCTAAACATAAACCAGATGCACAGCATATTTGTACAGTACTTTGTTATAAACATCCACTAAGCAACTGATTTAAAATTAAGCATTTTGTCATTAAATCCCAGAAAAGCATAAAAGAAATGCATTTTAAATGTGTAGACTGAAAGATTAAACTATGCCAGTTTACACCCTTTATTTATTGATTTTTTTTTTCTTCTTTTATGCTCAATGAACAGATCATGGCAAAATCATTTACGCTTGAAGAGATAAATAAAAGCAACATTAACACGAAGAAAGATGCTGTCGGTTTAATATTGCAATTAAACCTTGTGTTATTAAATCATTGTTTGGCTGAAGTGGGCAGAGGTCCAGTGGTCATGCAGCCTGGTTTAATCTAGACCTCTCTCACTGGCACTGGCAAAAGTGTGTGGCCAGTGGCAGCAGTTCAACAATGGCCATGGGAGGGTAAACTGTCCAGCCCCTTATGTCACGCTTTTTGGCCCAGTTAAGGAGTGCTGGGTGGAATAACAAACAAAGCTGTCTTTCTGTACAAAAACATGCTGACATTTACTTAGGAGAACCTCCCATTTTAAAATCGGATGGATCATTAGAGGAGTGTTTCTACTTTCCCTGCAGCACATGTCACCAGGAACTGACATACAGATATAAGGTAAACAAACAAAGCTTAAATAGACAAGATAACAAATTGTCCTCACTAACCACATCAGAGGACCGGGACAGATAAATGTACATCATGGGAAAAGTGTAGAATTGTAGCTTAGATACATTTTAAAAATTGTTTTTATTAAGTGCTGTACATGAGCATTTATTTAAAAATAAAAATATAAATTAATTCTGGAATGGACTGCAATGAAGAAACTGCATTAAAGGTCTGATTCAAAGTATTGACTTTCTGAATCTGAACTGAATTTGAAATGTTTGTATACAAAGGGTCCAAAATAATTTAAGATAATCTGTGTTTAGTTTTCCAGTCCATTTACATTAATTTTACCTTATTTTATTGTACTTTAAACTTGGTTTTCTCCTCAAAATCTCTGGAGAATAAGGGAAATTTGTCTTTGTTTTCTACATTTTTCAGGCAGTGTGGTGGGATGATCTCGTGCATGGTGGCTAAGAGTGCTGCCTCAGTGGACTGATCGGGTTTGACTGCTCGGGTCAGAGGGGGAACTGGAGGTTGGCTGAGATCAGCCTTGTTGGGCAATAAAAACAGCATGACACAAAATTGGGGGCACTTATACCCACAAACATGCACAATCACTGCTTCTGATAGAGAAAGCTTATAATAAATCAACTTGTGCAATGCTAAAATTATTATTGAAATCTGTTTTAGATTAGACTGACAGAGTTAGCTGAGAACTATAAGTGTGACATAATATGATGTTATGTTCCATGCAAATATACTTATATTACTCACAAAAAGGGGAAATATATTTCTCCCCAAAAATGGTGGCAAATTTGTTTATTTAAAAAAAAAACCCTATTAAAACTATTAGTGTGGCATTTTAAATGCATTTCTAGTTTCAGTTCACAACTGAGTTGTATCTGTTAAGAATTGATTTTGCTGCCATAAAAATATATTAATGATAACAACAATATTAATATTACTAATAGTAGATAGATAGATAAATAGATAAATAGATAGATAGATAGAAAGATAGATAGAAAGATAGATAGATAGATAGATAGATAGATAGATAGATAGATAGATAGATAGATAGATAGATAGATA
>JAUZST010029485.1:0-27840 GCA_034779995.1 Parotocinclus haroldoi | reverse complement strand
AACCACTTTAATGCCAGCTAATTTCATTACAGGCAACATCCAACCAAAAAAAACAAGTTAACTTGTGTTGGTTATATAATGGCCCCCCCCCCCCCCCCCGAATGCCAGAGAACTAGTACGAACCCTTACCACACCTAGTATAAGAAAAGAGAATCGCAGAAAACATGGTAGGAACAACAGTAAGAGGCTTCAACACGAGTTCATCTCCTGAGAAGAGGCCAACTGGTTACGCCTCAGTGCTTCACATGATGCAATTATATCTGGACTCAGTGAAAAGAGCCCTCTGTTGCGAAACGATATTTGAGTATTAGTCCTTTTTCTCGTTTTGTAGTACTTGTTTCTGTTTTTAGCAAACTAATTGTTTTAGACAGCCATTCACGTTATATCAGTTCTGATGTGTACGAGTGTTATCAGGTTACATATGGAGAGAACGTCTGAACCTTCAGAGAGCATGTGCTTTGAGTTGCCAGTGCTCTTGAACTCTCCTCGTGTTTAATTGAGCAAAAGTGACATTAATCTGTGCTGGTGAAAGACAGAGCTAATGTCTCTGTACAGCTCATTACACTCCGAACGTCTCGAGCAAACCCCCGATCAGGACACAATATACTCAAGTCCTGACGAATTGAAGATTTGTGTCTAACAATGGAAACACACAATGCCCTGTACAGTTCTGTGCAAAAGTCTGAGGCCACCATTAGATTTGTTGTTTTAGCACTGCTATGATGAGCATATATAAAATAAGGTTGATGATTTGTCCTTAATACTCTTTTCCACTGATCTTCATTCCAGCATATCCTAGCCTTTATAGCCAGTTCCTGTTCCCTGAACTGTGGTTTCATGGCAGCTACCAGTGACCTCGAATTTGATGACTTGTGATTCGACAAAATCAAAAATGACTTGCCACGACGTTTTGCCTTTACCGTGAATGACAACTACGGACTGTTGTATTGTTTTCATAGTGCTATATCACTGTAATGATGGGCAGCCATGTTTAGCTGTAAGCTACCAACAAAGGACATTCTGCAGCCAATCACTGGAAACTTTGGGGCACACCGGTGTTGTGCAGGAAACATGCTGCCAAAAATGAGTTTCAACCACAAAGACTATGCTGCAATGAATAAAAAAAACAATTGTTACATGGAAAATGCGAGGTGAAGATCATGTCTGGAGAACAAGCTTTGTTTTTAATTTGAGGTTAAATAAAGAAGTGTGCTTATATAGTTTACATACTTATTAGCTAGCTCGATAGCTTAGGGAACTAATAATGAATGGGTTGGCAGGGGGAACTGGGGGTTGTGTTGTGTCAATCTTTGCCACTATAGCAGATTTCCCTGATTCCTTCGAGGTTTTTTTGGAATACATACAAATTTCCAGCGTTTTCTGATTGTATTCTAATACAGTAAAACAGTAATAATCATATATTGTTATTACACTATTGCTAACAATACATATTCTGTTACATATATATATATACTGCTTACAATAAATAGGTAATGTTTCATTATGGGATATTTCATTTTGTACTATCATTTTTGTGAGCAGTATATATAGGATTTAAATAATATGAACCATTTGAGAATAGCAGAGAACAGTCCTTTCAAAAACTTCAAAAGCTTCACCAACTTGTCCAAAGTAGCCTGCTGAAGAAAGATTGCAATTGAAGACATGTGATGTGTTGCCAGATCTCGGTGCAATCTCGGTGCAGGCTGTACCCTCTTAAGCATTTGAAGTAAGACGTCTGCCTTGAACCCAATGCACTCAGGGCCATGACCTTCTTCAGCGTCCGGGGCAAAGCGAGAGTCTGATCTAAGCATTACTATTCCGAGCACCTCTTCACTGGCATTTGATCAAACACACGTCCGATTCAGGACACCGCCTTGAGACCGTGTGTCAAAATGTCAGCTCTCTTATCTGTTTGGAGACTGGTGGTGTGCCAATACGAGCAATATTTATTGGACATTTGGAAAAAGGACATTGAATTTCCCTGTTGATTTAATGAACGGGTCTGGTCGACTCGACTGAATCTTTGCAGGATTCAGACGACTCGCTTTAGGAGTGAAGCAAAATAGCCTCTCGCTGATTTGGTTTAGACACAAAGTGGTGAGACACTGATGCAGCAAAAGATCTCTCCATTATCTGGATAAATGAACAATCTTCTCTTGTCCACATTTATTCACGGAAGGGAAACTCTCATTTCTGGTCGCCGGGACCATCCTAAATCAGGTTGGATGGGTTGAAATGACTTTTTAAAAACGCCCCATATCAAGGGAGATGGTGCTTCTACTCGGCGTCACTGGGACTCACCAGATGGGTTGATGGATTCTCCATGTTTGCCGGAGAGAAGTTATCTGGACCCGCCAAGAGGAAGGGAATTCATTACTCTCAATCCACGCGCTAAAGCCGCTTTTGCTGCTCTTGCTTAAAAGCGTGACATACATACCATCCACTACATTGATCATGGGATATGAAACCTCATATTTGGTTAAGTAGATTTTCTGCAGAATGTTCAGAATGGGAAGTGGAGTGAGCCAGTCGATAAGATGCTCTCCCCCGTGCTGAGTTCGCTCTTTTGCTCGTCGCAATTTTTTGATACGCAGGCTTCATTTTCACGCAAATCAAGATTGGTGTAGTCTTTTATTTCCACCCATTTCTGTCCCGTTATCGCCATGGAATTCCATTTTGTCTGGTCTTATTCCATGGATGAATAAATCAGTCATGTATCATTTTGTCTACTTGCCTTGTATCGGTTCCAATCCTGTCACCGGCTTCTCGAGGTTCGGCCAGTTTGAGCCACTTTTCTACTGGGTATTCGATTCTGAGTTTGTTTGGACAATTTAACAGCCCATGCTTTTAACGGGTTTGACTTCCGGCAAATAGTAAGAGTATTAAATGCTCCACATGAGCCACTTGTCAAGGTAAACAATCAAAACGGAGATAATAGTAAGAGGTACTTAGTTAACGGTTACGTTAAAGGCCACGTTATTTGCGTTTTTTAAAATCCTCCTTTGAAACTGCAGTCACATACTTGAGTGGGTGAGTTCGTCCATTTCTTTAGAAATTTCTTCAAAACACAGAGGATTTTTGTTTGCACAGAATAGCAGTCCAAATATTTCTGAGGTCTGTTACGTCACTGCCCCAAAGATTGTGTTCTTTATTTTATTTATAGTCCTCTTTTTTCTATCACATTTTGTATTTCTCTTGTTCTTTATGTTCTTTCTTTCTGTCGCTCATTCTTTTGTTTTCATTATAACCTATTGACATTTTTTCTTTCTTTCTGTCCCTTACTTTTCCCTGTATATTTATTTAATATTTCTGTTTTATTTCCCTGACTTTATTTATTTGATTTTCTGTTTCCTTATTTCTATTCATTTTTCTTGTTGTCCCTTGCTTTTCCCCTTACATTGTGTTATATTGTTTTATTGTGTTTCCTCTTTCTGTTTTTTATTTCATATATCATTTTCTTTCTTTCTTTCTTTCTTTCTTTCTTTCTTTCTTTCTTTCTTTCTTTCTTTCTTTCTTTCTTTCTTTCTTTCTTTCCTTCCTTTACCACTTATATGTATTTAATACTTCCATAATTCTTTCCATTAACATCTTTCTTCGTTTATTTCCCTACCCAAAAATATATTGGCATATATTAGCAATTCAATGGTCCCTTTCAACAAATGGACAGGGTGGAGGGTGCAAAAACATATTTATGTATGACTGTAAGCATATGGCAGATGCACTTGACAACTCTTTATGTTGGTTAAGGAGTCCGAGAAAGACGACCTCCCCGAAAAGAACGACGTCTGTCCCAAAGAGCGTGGCTGCTGTTGAGTGGATCAATAGCTCTGGAGGAGGCGCATGAAGATTAGGTCAGACAGAACTGGCAGCTTTCACTCTAATGATGCATGTTTACGTAATTCCTGCCAGCTTATGAAAAATGGGCAGGAAAGGTTGCTTTTAATTGATGGAGGATGCTGCAACGCACCGGCAACTCCTGCTGTTGCCGGGGATTAGAACGACGCTGGCAGATGATCTGAACCAGGAGCCCTGTTATGACAGAAAAATAATAAATCAACAGACAAACCGACGGCACAGTGAGCTCTCCTTCTCCCAATCTGTCTCCCCCGCCCTGGCATCTACTGCTTCCCTGCCACATTAAAGGAGATGTAATTCTGTTTTACAATAACAAGTCCTTGCTTCTGGCTTTTTGTAAAATGAAAGCCCTGTGGATCTGAGGTCCAAAACACGGCGCACCATTCAGTCTATTCAGAGTGGCCTTGGCGCTGACTCTTTGGATGATTCGCCTACTCACAGAGCTCCGGCGCTTTTGTGCTCCTTCATATTTGGAGTTGGCTCTGGTATCCCCAATTACCCTGTTTACTGGGTAAGCCTGCTGCCACCCATTAATTGGTCTTATTTGCAGGGAACTTGTAATGGATTAAGCACAATAGCAGCGACAAATACATAAAGGATAATATGACAGGTGGAAGAACGAATGGGGGTCGTTAGTTTGGCGGAAAAGGGGTACAGAGGAAAAGACGGGAATGTGGAATGTCACATGGACAAATGCGTCTGCCTCCCATCTTCCTCCTCCTCCACCTCTAGCCAGCAGGCATAAAACCTATTAGCGCACCTATGCCTGGCATCGCCTCATCTCGTTACCCAGGACTGATGCAATCGGAGTGCAATCCAGCGCCGCTCTCTGCCGTGGCCACTCTGTATCTCTCAGCCTCTCTCTCTCTCTCCCTCCTTCAGTCCTTTTTCTTTTTTTACTTTTATCTAAAGTTCACCTTGCTGCAGTAGCCCTGCTCGTTATGTCTCTGCACCTATACAACTTGCTCTCTCTCTCTCTCTTTCAAAAGGATCAGGAATTCAAATTGAGAGCAAACATTGGATTTCAATGGCTTTCAAGAAAAGTTAGGAGTGCTAAATTCTCAGAGCCCAGACCTTGTGTATTGTCAAACAAGCTGTCGTGCAAATGTGTCTGAATATAGGTCATTACATAAAGTTCATGTTTCATGGTTCCTGCTGTAAAGGGCACAAGACAGGAACCAACGCACAGCCAGTTCTTTGGGAGGCACACTTACTCACTCACTCACTCACTCACAGTAAGAGACTTTAAAGATGCCTTAAAGATACCAGGTCTCTGGAGCTGAGAGGTGAAAATAAAATAACACAAAATATATAGCTATAATAAACCTGGATGGAATGAAATACAATAAGATTATTAAATAAATTACGAAGGACTAAAGTCAATAAGGCACGATTTATTTTCTTTTATGTCTTTCTTTTCTCAGATTCCATTCTTCTTTCCTAAATTTCTTTCTGTCTTTTCTTTTGTTACTTTATTTTACTGTCCATTTCTTTATTTTGCATCATTTCCATTCCTCTGCATATGTTTTTTACAGCAACATATTCTATCTTTTGTTATTCTTTATCACAATATTTATTTCTCTGTTTATTCTGTATTTATAACTCAGATTTACATTATATTTTTGCTCATTTTCTCTTTCTTAATGTACTTTCTCTTCTGTCTCAACCCCATAGTTACAAATAAAGACTGCTACCTAGTCTTTATTTTGTTTTCCTTCATTCTTTTTTTTCCTCTATTCATTTGTATCTTTATTTTTCTACTTTCCCACTAATTGTACAACGCATAAAATACGCAGCTACGTATTATTTTTCTTCCTTCCTTTCTTTTTGTCTGTCTTTGTTTGTCTTTTTCTTGTCTCAGTCTCTTTCCTTTTTTTATTTAGTTTTTCTTTATTTTTATTATTGATGTGTTTGTTATTTATATAGCTATATAGCTCTTATATATCTTTTTTTCTTTCTTTTTTTCCTTTATTTTCATTCGCTTTCTTTTATGTTTCATTCTTTCCTTCTTTCTTCCTGTCTTTTTTAATATATTGTTTTTCTCATAGTATTTTATTTCCTTTCTTCTAACACTTAATGAAATAATACATGGTTAGTGTTACAGATATATGAAGATGCTATTATGGCTTTATGGTTACTGTTTGTTATTGGTATTGTTTTGCTCATTACACCTTGCTTGTTATAACCCTCTGAATTTTACATTTAAAGAGTTTTAGCAGCACCAATACCACAAATAAAGAAAACTGAAGCTGGAGTAAGACCATTGTTAGTCCATCTACGTTTGTGTGTTTAAGCTTCTGATGATCCTGTCTGTAACAGCCACAAAGGAAAGGCACAAATCTGTTTACTGAGAACAACAATAAACAGTGAGTGAGAGGAGGAAAAAATGGAAGAAGAATGCGTTAAATTTGCCTTGATATGGTGTGCACTTATAGACGACCCATCTCTCAAAAAACAGCTGATGAAAAAGTGGCCTGACCAAGATCTTTATGAGCACAATATTTCATGGCTGCAATTACAGTCAATGCTGCCTCTGTTTTCTCACAGCTTATATCAGCATGTCTGCTCTGGTTAGCTGTGAATGACCAGTATGTTTATGTTTTTTGATGCCTTTTAAGTCAGTGGGTATCCGGTCTTTGCCTTTGCTCATCTTTGGTCCCTTGGTGGCTTGATAAATGCTATCCTATAGCCATGTATAAGCAGAAAAACCAGAATCAGAACCAGTGGATTTGGCTAATTTGGCCTCTCCCTTTGCTGAACAGCAGTGGCACAAGAATTGGTTATAGTGAAGAGCTCATGGCTGTCAACATGACAGTGAATGTGGCGTCAAAATAACCTGCTAATATGGTGGTACTACTGAAAAAATTAAGCCATTTACAGATAACAACAGAAACAGCCCAAACAGAGCAGTTCCCAAGGGAAAATAGAAGTCGCAGAGCTCATCTTGTGCATCATAGATCTTCTTCCACTTCTGGAAAAAAACAGGATTTGTATCCCAGCACACCGCCCATTAGATTGAGCCTCATCAACCGAAAGCCCCCAACAGCCAATGTTACAACCACAATCCTCTCTGTCTGGTGAAGCCTGTCAGAATAGCAACGCCTGTCTTGATCTCCACTATCAAAGGAAACCTTGTTACTCTTTCTACACGCCGGAGGGTGGTGAAGAGGCAAAACAGAAAAACTGTCAAGCAATAAGAGGCAGAAAAGCACAGAAAATGAGTGCTTATGGAGATGGATGTGAAAATGAACTCACGGAAGGTGCAACCATAAAAATGTTACAAGGTCTCTCCTTGACCTCTCTCATTAAACCAGGGTGACACATGACGTCTAAGAATCACTAATCAAATGTTTCTGGGTAGAACTGCTGCTCTCGAAATCTGTGTTGTTATTATGTCCAAAGAAGTACCATTACCTCAGGCATCAGTAGTTAGCTTTTATAACCCGTTAATCCATCTACCTAAGCAAACATCTGGCTTACTCTCCAGAAGGCAGTGCAAAACCAGTTTGCCCAGTCAGGTACTTTACCAGTAAGTTTTACCAGTGAGTGATTTAAAACTATTAAAACCTTACAGTTTAAGCAGTTGTGGGTTAGAGTCTTGATCGACGGACCCAAAAGTGGGATTTGAACCCTGAACCGTTTGGTCTATGGTCCTTTACCTTAAGCACTAGGCCACTACGGTCCCATATATGTGTTTTCAATAACCACACACATGCTTATATATTTATGTCCCCATATCAGAAAAAGTTAAAGTACGGTATGAACACAATGCAGTGTTCCTTAAGCTTGCTTTGCTTTTTATTTCAGTTCATAGTATGTACCCAAGATATTTCATGTTGAAAATGATTAAAATGTTTTAAAAAACAATGTTCCTCAAATAAATATTACAAGGGATTTGCATATTTCTCCCTCTAAAGTGCTTTAACAGCACTTTAACTTTTCCCTCTTAATCATTAAACAGAATCTGGAAGAATTTCTCTGAAGAAAGCGCAAGGGCTCAAGCCTAAAAAGTTATTAAAGTTGTGACTAAAGTCATGTTTCCTCCAACTCTATAAATCACCTCAGCAAACCTAACATTCATTCATTCATTGTCTTCCACTTAATCGACAGGGGGTAGCGGGCCAGCCGGTGCCCACCAGGCAACTATGGGTGCAAGGGCAAGAACAACCCTAGGCGGGACAGAAATCCATCGTAGGGCGCACACACACATACAGTCACGCACACAGTCATACACTAAGGAGCCACTTTAGAGGCACCCATTATCCTAACACACGTGTCTTTGGACTGTAGGACAGGAAACCGGAGTACCTGAAGTAAACCCACGCAGACACGAGCAGGACATGCAGACGCCACGCAGAAAGAACCCAGGCCGCTTCACCCTGGGATTGAAAACTTCTTGCTGTACCTTCTTGCTGTAAAGAAGCGGTGCCACCCACCGAGCCACCGTGCTGCCCTGCAAACCTAACAATTGAAAAAAAGAACAACAAACCCTCTTACAACACTCACAGCTCATTTGTGTTTCTATTTTTTAAATACTTTCAAAAGGTAAAATGTATGTTAATGTTTTCATTTTCATGCATGTTAGTGGATATTGCAGTCTGTGAGCCATATCAGTACAGTACTGGCTACCAAGTTCCAGGCCATTTTAATTCAAAGCTCTATCTCATGTGGATAATCGGTGATAGGTGTTTCTCTTTTAACCGTGTTACGCCAATGTGACTAATTTGCTCAGCTTGAAATTGGGTTCAGTGTTTCATCCGTCATACCAACACGGCCAGTGGTCCAGCAATGGTTGCACCTTTTTCGCTTCTGTAAACATGATGTGAAAGAGATTTGTTGTGACACTCGAGCCACTGTTTTCTAAAAAAAAACACTTTAGGCTGCCTTGTTAGGATATTCCCTGCTAACTTCATAGACCAGGTCAAACTGAGGGTTACACAGGGATCAAATCAACACACATAACACCATAAAGAAATGAAGCTTCGGACTCGCTTTGCTTCGTATTTGGGTTTTTTTGCATGATTGCTTGATGCCGATTGTCAACAGATAATGTCACTGCTTTGTTCTGGCTGGATGAACGAACGGATAAGATTTTTTTTTGCTTGCTGAGGGGATATATATATATATATATGAAACACATATTAAATAAATTGACTTTGGCCTCAGCTACATTGTTCTGTTAGGTAACCTTCATGAACTTGCCCTGGTGTTCGGGCAATCATTATTGTTGAATTCTGCCAGAAATTATTCTCGTCTTTCACCATACATGACAGGCCCCAGACCCACCAAGAGACTCTCCAGCACGAAGCAGTTTTTGAGTACCCTCTCAAACAAGTGCTGACCTCTCCAAAACTGCTGAGTTTTATTAAACCATATGATAAACATTCATAAACCGACCCCATTCCTAAAATTTCCAGCATGTGCTACCTTTTATAGTACAGATCAGCTTTGTGTTCATGGCCCAGAGGCTTAGATCATAAGTTCTTTGGATTCTACTTCAGCTGCTTGACAGTTCTTCACTTTCCCCTCTCTATCACCTCAAGGCATGAAGCAAGAACAATGAGGATCTCTTTGATAACAGGTGATCAAAAATGGCATTGCTATTCTGACAGCTTTCAAAGACTGAGCGTTTTGGTATGGAGTGGCAAGAGCTGGCACCCTGTACCCACAATGCTGTTTGGCTGATGAGACCCAATTTAAAGTCAAGTTTAGGTCGAGCCTCGCAAAGCCTGGAGCTTGCATTGTTTGTCAGAACAGAGACAATAGGGTAAGATTAAATGAAGACATGCTTCCATTTGCAGCACGTAGCATAGCAGATGTTTTTTTATTTCTATAGAAACTTGTATTGATGGCGTCCTATATGGACAAGATATGACCAAATCGTTAGTCTCTCAGATACTTATGCGTGTTTCTTCACCCTAGAGTGTCCACTGGTCTGCTGTTGATGTCCTTTACACCATTCCAGTCTACTCTTAAGATATGTATGATGGAAAGTTTGTCTGCTGTTGCTCATCCATGGAAATCCAATCTACCATGGCCCCAATAAGTAGAGGCACCATGGAAAATTGTTTTCTGAGCTGAGTGGCATGCAGCTGCCTGATAGGACTATTGTTGCTACTAGACATCTTCCCAATACCAGCGCTCACATTTGTCACATTTGTACAGCATTTTTCACTGTAGATACAGACAAACCAAGGGTGCACCTGTAGTAGACTTGAGTTTATGCACTCCTGTTCCTTAGTCTGACACACTTATCCAAATATCCAATGGCTTTCGGATGCCTGCTCAGAAGGAGGCAAGAAGCAGTTTTAAATCAGGCCGGAGCGGCTCGGTGGGTAGCTCTGCCAACTCATGGCAGGTAAGTCCTGGGTTCAATCCCAGGGTTGAGCGGCCTGTGTTCTTTCTCTGTGAAGTCTATATTTCCTACCTTTGTCTGTGTGGGTTTACTCTGGGAACTCCGGTTTCCTTTTACAAACCCAAAGACATGTGTGTTAATTTACTACCCTAAATTGCCATTGACTTGAATGTAACTAGTCCTGATGGAACCTTGTATATAGATATGACCTTGTATGTCGCTGAAATGGCCACTGATGCTGAGAGGAATGTTAAATAAACTGAATAAAGAAACAAACAAAAATGAGCCTGGCCTGGATTCAGAAGGGGTGGAAGAAGCTGGCAGGACTAAGATGCAAACCAAAAATTCAGGCATAGTCATCCAATAAAAGTCATACGTCGGATATTCTTGCCGCGAACTGTGTTTTTATACAGCTTGCTAGCAGACTTTCCATAAAACGTACAGGCAAGTCGTGGAAATGACGCGAGTTGTAAATGAGGTGAAACATTCGCAGCGGCTACAATAATAGTTGGAAACAAATGCTAACTTGATGAGCCAGTGGGCTGAAGCAGAAATAAGCCTGTAAAAATGTGGGTTTGGGAACTCTGTATGGGAACTCTGGGTTCCTAGAGAGGCCTGGGTATAAAGTGAAAGCAATGACTTCATTTCTGACTTCATGTGGTCTATTAGAGTACTGTATGTAGGTCATTATCAATTTTGTATGGCCGCCGTGGCCCCAAACATCAGCATTATAATTACAACCACAAATCAGAAAAAAGTTGAGACTGTATGGAAAATGGATATAAAAAACACACAGTGCTCCATACACTTTCATAGCAGATAGTATGAACCTGAAATATTTTATCTTCATTTGTTAATAAACATTTAGCGAATTCGGGCAGCATGGTAGCACCGCTGCCTCACAGCAAGAAGGTCCCAGGATCAATCCCAGGGTGGAGCGGCCTTGGTCCATTCTGCATGTTCTCCCTGTGGACAGTGGTCCTTAGTGTGTGACTGTGTACATGTGTGTGCTCTACGATAGATTGGCGCTCAGTCTAGGGTTCTTCCTGCCCTTGGGCACCGGCTGGCCTGCGACCCCGTGTGGATTAAGCGGAAAATAATGAATGAATTTAGTGATTTCAAACAGGTGATGTCAACAGGTGATTATAATCCTTATTTGGTACAAAAGCAGCATGTAGGAAAGGCTGAGTCTGTGATAAGAAAAGATGGCCAGAGGGTATCTAGTTTGTCAACAAATTAGCGGGGAAAATATTGAAATGTGCAAAAACAATGTACCTCAAAAAAAGATCTGCATATTGCTTTCTTTACAGTGCAAAATATCATAAAACAATTCAAGAAATCAAGATTTTCAGTAAGTAAAGGCCAAGGGAGCAAGTTTAAACTGAATCTCCCATGACCCATTCCACATGAGCATGGGATTACTTTGGCAGGCCTTTGTCAAGCTCTACAACAAAGTATATTCATCAATACCACTATCTTTGCTCTGTGCTCTGGATCATAAACAATAAATACCATCCATTAAAAAAGTTTTTAAGACACCATCTTTTCCAAGGACAACAAAACAATGCGAAACAGCCTGATCAGTAAAATAACGGACAATTTTTAAATATTAGACTCAAATATGTACAATCCTTCCAGTCTTTCTATGAGGAACATTGTTTTTAAACATTTCGATCATTTTCTAATGCATTTATTGATAACCTGTTGTCATCCGCCATATTTGCTTCTCAAAGACTCCAAATCATGATTATAATCACCAATTGACCTCTACTGTTTGAAATCACGTCATTATGAGGTATGTTTTTACCTCATTACTAGTCCTAAACTGCCCCTGTCCCAACTTGGATGGAATGGATGTTATTAATAAAAGAATTGAACGTTGCCGTTTTCTGAGCAAATCTAAGGTGCCAAAGCTTTGAGAAAACAAATTCTAGGTAAGATATCTGAATGTCATCAAGCGCATGAAGGACTTTCCCCATGTCAAGCTGTTTAACTAAGTGCACCAGCTCATCACAATCATCATTTTGATTAGTATTTCATAATTAATATCTCGTAATGAGAGCGTGTCAACACAAACAGCTGAACGATAGATCTTGTACCCGGTCATCATCTGCATATCTCAGCTTGTAACGTGAATTTAATTACAAACGCAACAAACAAATAAATAAAGAAATTAGTGACTCATAAAGGTGTAAACTCTACCTCAGGCAAAAAATTGTAAATGGTAATTTGCTTGCGCTTTTTATAATTAACAGGCAACGCTATAATTTGAAAGGCAAGTCTGCGGAAGGAAAAAAAGTTTGCGAACCACCCTTTCGCATTAACGTTTAGAAAATGCAGTGTGATTTTTAAATACATTCTAGAAAAAAAACAAAGATGAAGCAGTTCGTCAGTTTCACAAGGGGTTTTTTGCAAATACAGATTGTTGTTTAGCGAATGCATAGTGTTCTGTGACACACAGTGTCCAAAAAAGTCGCATAAACATTTTATGCTGTATTGTAAATATAAAGTTTTTCACAAGAAATCTGTTCCATACACGACTATGTCAGAGATAAATGAATGATTGCAGATGAAGCAGAGACTGTAAGTCTAAACAAATTAAAATTAATTATAAATGAAAGAGAATATACAGATGGGGGGCAAGGCAGTTCTATTTACAACAACAAGTGCATACATTTAAAAACATAATTTACATTTAGCAGATACCCTTATCCAGAGCGAATTACAATTAATACAGTCTAACAATCCAAGCAACTGTGTGTTAAGGGCCCTGCTCAGGGACCCAACTGTGGCAGAGGTGGAATTTGAACCATGGACTTTCTGGTCCATAGTCCAGTACCTTAACCACTAGGCCACCACAGTTCCCTCACCTTTACAGCTTGGTACAAATAAGAAGCATAAGCCATCCACGCAAACACAAGTAACTTACACAAAAAAAGCTTTGAAACAAAATAGTCTCTAGTCCAAACAAGAGATAAGGGAAAAGCAAGCTCATGATTGGTCAGTTAGCCAGACTTCTGCTTGCAATCATTAAATATCATAGCCCTGCAAAAGTTTTCTGAGGACGAGTGAATGAATGATGTAACTCACGCCTCTTTTGAGGCATCTAATCCCACAACCTCTCATGACACACACTGATACACACTCCATCCTCAGCATGGGAATAGACTTGATTTGTTTTCTGCATTCTGGCTTCTGAAGGCACACAGCTGACATCCAGTGCCATCCTCATCTTTTCTCACACTGCATTCATCATTTCACATCTCACCAGACTCATCCCTAGTCTACCAGCCTGCCATTTTGCCACACTTCCCGCTTGGATTTCGGGTGCAAGGTGCCATTTCACTCAAAACAGCTCCTCCAGCACAGCATATGGCTTGAAGAGCAATTGATTAAATGCATGTGTTTCTTTTCTTCGTTCTAGGCTTTTTGTCATTTTAGCCTCATTTTAGGCTCTGTACCATTCAGTCCACATTCCTGCTCACCATTGGTTGTGGGCTTTGGGTAGTGACTGAAAGAATAAAGTTGCAGGTACAAGTAGCAGATCCATTGCTCCTTCTGATCAAGAGAAGCCAGTTGAGGTGGTTTGAGTTCGACGGTAGAGTTGTTCCAGGTACAGCTGCCATATTTAGGTTTTGAAACTGAACATAGCATGAAACACAAACTTCAAGGACATGTAAGATTGCAGGGAAAAAAAATTACCTGACCAGTGACTAATGGAACATGGGCATCTTCCCAATCTGCACACTACAGTGTCAAGTAATGTCTAATGTTAGTTCACCAGCAATGATTACTACAATATTCACATACTATTCAGTGCAATGGGATATTTTAACTTGTTGACTTGTGACATTACGCATTCCAAATATTAACACCCCTCCACACACACACCTTAAAAGTGATCTGTATTATGGTGATTTGTATTAAACTGAAGTCAAGCAAATGAAGAAACAAAATGTATTGTTACATGGAAGTGAGCTGGATATTAAAATTAAATCATTTTAAGAAAACATGTAGTTCTCTTGACAAATGTTCATTCTGTTATTCATCCCCCAGTGCCAGTCCTTTTGCCTTGATAGCCTCTAATAATCTAATAACTGCTGACAAGCGGACACCTCGCTTCTGGAATCTTTGCCTACGCTGGGTTTGATGGCTTCTGGGTTACAACCGCTTTTCTATAGGATTTAAATCTGATGGCAGACACTCTAAAACATTGCATTTTAACCAAACTGGTTGACTTGGAATTCTTCAGTCCTCACCAGTTACTGCAAGACACCTTGAACACAACATAATATGAAAAATATATAACACAAGATCTGACACGTTTTAACCCTCTAACTTATTGCTTTTAAACAGACTCTGGTAATAATATAAAAGAAGTAAAAGATACACATCTGTGATTCCTTCATCCTGTCGGACGCATTTTTCCTTTTTTCCTCTGTTAAAAGAATTACCAAAAATGGGGGTTTTGCAGTTGATTCGATCGCCATGTTTGCACTATTATCATTCATATTGAAGAATAGCAAGGAATTGCTAATTAATATCCATTGGCGCCCCAAATAGAAGTCATGTCTGAATGCATTCAAAACCACGGCACTAAAAAATCGAGGGCGGAAAAGCACATGAATTGGTGTGAAGCCTCTGCCAAAGTCTCTTCAAATCCACATCCATTAGGCTCCCTGAAAGAGCTGTGTGAGGGTTTTGTCTGGGGAAGAGGAAAAAAAAAGGAAACCTTGCAGGCTGCCGCACACGGCCACTCCATATGCACGCCGTTCCGATGAAAGCTTCGATTTGAGCCACTTACAAATCAAATGCGGAGAGCTTCATCTTAGGGAAGGCCAGCCAGCATCCGTGAATCCAAATTGCTTTAAGAGGAAGGCAGCATCTGGTCTATTGAAATCAACTTAATGTGCATTTGCCAAAAAGAGACCGTCTGGCAAAATAGTGCTTTTTTATTTTTTTTTCTTATGACCCCGCCATCACCATCACTCTTATTTTCTCCCTCCCAGTCCCTAGTCTTTCAAGGCTTTGGAAATAATAGACTTAAAAGTAGCTTGATGTCAAAAGATGACACTTTTATGTTAAGGCGAGATGGAGAGAAGTAAGAAAAATAAACATTAAGATTTAGCTAGAGATCTGTCTGATTTGTGTAATGATGACCTTAATGCTTAAATAACCTTTATGCTTAAGGTCGAGTTGTAACACAGATGTCTCTTTAAAATGCCTTATGCATTATGCCTGTATGCTGTAGTAGTTGGACATGTTGATACCACAAAGCTGTAGTCACTCACTCACTTTCAATATGCACTTCTAATATCATTCAGGGTCTCCAACCAGGGCACTAACTGGCAACACAAGCCACAAGACCCCATCCTAGATAGAGTGCCAGTCCATCGCAGTGCACATCACACACACACACACACACACACACACACACACACACACACACACACACACACACACACACACACACACACACACTGAAATCGCTTATGCTGGGATATGCTAGAGATGCCAGTCAGCCAAAAGCATGTCTTTGGACTGTGAAAGGAACTGGAGAAAGCCCAAAGAGACCCAAGGAGAACATACAAAAGTACAAACGCCATCTACAGAGCAGCTGAATCTTTCAGACAACAGCACTGCCCACTGCGCCAACCCCAGCTCCCTGGTACTTTACTTTGGTGAGCAAGCACCAGGACCTGTAGAAACAAAAACATATGAGTACATATTTAATAAAATTATTATTATAACTAATTGGATATTTGTCTGGGAATTGCTAAATTATTTATTTATTGCTTGTAATAGTCATTATTACATCATTTAAATAAATACAAATGATGGTAAATACACTTTAGTACTGTTTTTCTGTTCCATACAACTGTTCTATATACAGGTAGTTCCTACTTTACAGTGGAAACAAATCCATTGTCCAAGTTGAGAGTTCTGTAAACCAAGAAATGTAACATACACTGTATATATAACAGCGTACTCTAGCCGAAAACATGCTTAGAGCACTCATTTAAAACCAGCTGTATTAAGCTATAGTTGGGTAAACCCATTAAGATAAAGTTTATTACAATGCTAACCATCTTTACACAGCTACAGCTACACTAATATTAGTAGATTACCTAACTAACTATCGATAGCTATTTAATATTAATTAGACAGCCAAGCTGGATAGTACCCCAGGAACAGTATGACCTGCAACCTATAAAAAATGCTAGCTTAATAAGCCAGTCCACCTTCCGGGATAATTGTGAGAGGTGAGAAGAAACCAGGTATTAATAGGAGCCAAAATACGAGAACACTCACAAGATTACATGGCTGTGCCATCATGCCTTGCTGAATAACACCGTGACCACCATAGTATTAAACATAGACTCAGTCCCAACCTGTTCTAGAACACTGCTCCAGACCTATTTGCTTTGCAAGCTCTAGACATAGAGAAATCACATTTTTGTGTATTTTTCCTATAATGTATTTCATGCTACACTGCTCATCTTCCAATTCAAATAAATACATGTAGATGTCAACACATACGACTCAGTGGTGAGCCAGTCTGACCTCGCAGACAGTGCAGAACACAGCCTGACGCCAGTTTCTCTTGGCTGTGTGTGGGCATAGCGTGTCCAGTCAACCTGTCCAACAAAAGCTGCATGTGTTTGGCTTGGAAGGCTTGGATACGGGCAGTGCATTACCCCATACAAGTTGTAGCCATTCAGAAAAATCAGTTGGACCTGCCTGTCTCAGATGTGAGCAAAGCTGGACATCAGTTTTTGACAATACGACATCAGTATGGTTATTTGACGTTGTAGCGGATTCTACTTAGCGTTAGGCAAAAGTGACAAAAGCACAGGTTCTTTACTTAAGTAAAAGTACTACTAATCTGAGTTGAAATATGATGCATTTTTTACACAAGTACTATAAAGGTACTCAACTAAAAACATATTTAAAGTATTTTTAAAACCTTTCTAACTTAATCGTTTAATACTTCTCAGTCACGCAAACAGAGTTAAGGACATGTTGATTGGTGCCAAAACCATTGTTGAGGTTTCTTTAGGTTCCTTCTTTTCTTCAGATGATCACTACGTGGCTTGTCGTCCACAGTTCTGGTTTCTCTGAATTTGGCTATGATGGATGTAACAGTGCTGTATGAAATTGGTGATCTTTCTGGGTGTTGGTTGTTGAAGTTTGTAGACGAACAAAAGTTTTAACAGTAAGTTTTAAATGTTCTGTTTCGATAACTTTTGAACCACAAGAGTTATTGCAAATCTTGATTTACAGGACCACCTCCTGAGTTTTTATGAACGTCAGCGAGAGTGAGAGAGCGAGAGAGAGAGAGAGACACCAGAAATCTCTGTAGTACCTTTGCTCTCTGTTTACCAAACAAAAGTTGGCTGAAAGCCCCCTATTGTTTTGCTAGGAAAATGAGTTACGTAGAAATCAAAGCGAGATTTATTTATTTATGGTTTTCACAATGGAGCACGGTCTCAGACATCTTTACAAATGTTTAGTCTTTTAATATTTATGGTCAGTCCCAAATTGAGCTAGCCTGGGGTTAAAAACTCAAAAATATAAGAAATGAGAGACCCAAAAAAGACCCAAAAAAAAGGCCAAAACAAAAAAAAATGGGCAGCTTATAACATGAGATGAGATGAGATGAGATGAGATATGTAAGAATTCAAGTACTCTAATTGATAAGTTGATGGTAATAGTTTAAATAAACAACAGCTAAACAAATAGTAACTGAGAGAACATATTCAAAATGTATAATAATTAATATATAAATAGTGAAAATAAAGAAAAAATACTATTATAACAATCGAGAAATTTCAGCCATTCTAGTGTTAAAGGTCTTTAATGTGTCATTTAAATATTTTAGGTAGAGCATTGTTTTTTTTCCATAGAGTGATCCCTTTAATATCTTTTTATTGAACAGGGATTTTATGAAGTTCTAGAGATTTCCACATCGTGTCGTCTTGCACATTGCTCATTGGTCTGATCTGTGCTGCATGCCCACTCCTAGGGAGTGAACCAACAATGCTATATTTCTTCTGTTCCTAGACAGATTCATTGTTCAATGATGAACATTGAAGTTTTTTTTAACCATCTCCAGTTCCATGCCTTTCTGCAAATGCATTTCAAAGCACCCCATGATTCAATAGTGGAACTTTTTTGTGAAGAGAAAACTCTGACCTTTGAATGTTTGCACATACTTTTCCTTTAACTCCAGTTAATGTATATCGAGTCAGCATGTCTTGTAGCTCGACCTCCAGTCTTAGCCTAACATGACATTTTAGCGCACGCACTTTCCCAGTGAAAGCTAACCTTGCTCGCCTCGGCCCTTTTTCCTTTCAGTGTTTAATAGCCTTCCCTGACAGCTACTGGTGTGATTAGTCTTGGTGTGTGTGTAGTGTTGCCTCTTGCTCCTCAAAGAGGCCACCAGCTGCAATCAGTGCTGTTTTTTTCTCTTTTTTTGGTGATTGATGGAGCAATCATAAGGCACAAAGGACTTCATTACCATCAGACTCACGATTGCTAACAAGCAAACATAAATACACACACACGTTAGCGAGTGGGCTGCAGGCTCCTAGGCTGATTTTCACAGCAAGCCAGTTATCGCAAAGTCTCCAGAAATTAGAGACATATTTTATCAGGATGTCATGGCTGTATGGAGGTCATGTGGGTCAGGTACAAAAAAAATAACAAACAGCAAGTCTGTCATTGTAAACTCAAACAAACTAGTGTGTTCAACTGGTATACGATCTAGTGAAAAATATCTATAATTAACAAAGTGGCAGGTCCAAAGCCAAGTCTGTGCAAGTAACCAGAATGTTTACATCATATCCCAGGACATGAGCAAGTCCCCTAAATTGGAAAAGGTAAAATTAAAAAGAATTTTATAGTTGTTATTCAGCAATCAAACAACATGTTCAATATGTTCAGACATATTTTATGTTACTTTTATGGTAGTTTTTAAGAAAATTGGACTATACTGTTGGATGCCATACATTATAGACTTATAAATTGTAACCAAGATAAATCGAAAATGATGACAATAGTGATAAATTCCACTAAAGAAATGTTAATAAAAAACTGTTTTATAATACTTATTAAGATACAGAACTATTGCATTAAGGACACTGTAAAGGATATAATGACACAGGGGCGTCATTAGACCCAAATTACAGGGGCACACAGAAAATTTTTCCTAGATTTTCCTAGATTTTTGCTGGGCAAAATTTAAGGACTTGTCAAGCAAATTCACTGTAAGCACTACATTTCCCATAATGCCCAAGCATCGTTCCAAAAGCTTGAAAGCTTTCAGTCAGTAATGTTCCTATTTTCTAATAGAGTAATGCACATCCACACATATTTAAACTAACTGCAGGTCCAGTGGATCGATACAACTCGGGCATCTGGCCATAACTATTTACCCCTTGTTAAAATCACTCAGGTCTTTACTCCTGGTGTACCACCTTTTCCCTTTTCTCCCACATCCCCCATCTCATAGTCAACACACTGACTATGAGAATCGACTGGTCACGTACCATCTAATATATTCCCCAACTTAATGAGCTGTTGTAAAGAGATAATCAACGTTATTTGTTATTCGGCCTGTGCGTGGTTTTAATGTTGTGGCTGATCGGTGTATATATGTGCGTGGGTGAGAGCAATCCATCACCTAAGCATCTGCTCTGCGCTGGTCCTGTGGTGGTCCCTTGGACAGGGTAGACTCTGATGGACAAATTGCATATTGCACACACCGAACATATATGATGTATGTCCTCATTAGGCTGATGGTGGAGCTATTTGGACTGTCATGGTCTTCATTAGTAAGTGTAATTATCAGACTCCTGAATCATCGTATTATTTGCATCCCTGAGCAGCGCTTACTGTTATTGTAATGAAAATAATTAATGAGATCTGGGAGGGTGGGAGGACGGCGATGTTGTCCGGGTTGGACGTTGTAGGAGGATTAGAGCGTATGATAAGGATTACAGGGTGTAATTTAATGTAATATCAGACAGCAAAATAAAAAAGTCACTAGATGCACTAAATGACATAGGAGGTGTTATAAAAATGTAATAAGTCAAATACTACCGCTAATATTATTTATAACAATGTGGAAATGAAAATTGTCATTTGTTTTATGGATTCAATGCAACTGAATGCAAACTGATTGCTTGTACAGCAAGGAAAACAAGAACTGAACTCATCCAAGGATGTAAAACAGATCTGGCCAACATTTGCTGAATCCAGAATAAAGATCCAGTCCTTGTTGATATTGGACCACAGTGTATGTGGATAGCAGGATCCACTGTATGGCATTTTAACCTAAATTTGTCCCAAAATACTTTTTCAGTCAGAGTAACACAAGTTACATATTTTATGATTTTCAGAAAACCAACAATCCCTTGCATATACATATCCTACACTTGGTATTCTTTCTCTCTCTCTCTCTCTCTCTCTCTCTCTCTCTCTCGCTCTCTCTCTTTCTCTGTCTCTCTCTCTCCCATCTCCTGCCATGCGTCAGGCAGAGTGCAGCCAGGATGGATGTGATAATTGTGATAAAGCCCGTCTGTAATGGGCTGTGTTGGCCAGGCTTTTGTTATGCTAATGCCGAGCGATTAGAGGCCTGCTGCTGAGCTTCTCGGTCTAATCTATTCTTCTTCTCCTGGGGGGAACACACACTGGGGATATTACACCCAGGCCAGCAGGTCAAAAACGCTCCTTCGCTCCTCTATAGCACAAATGCACCAATCAGCACTCTGCATTTCCAAGCTAGAACACTTTTAAACTGAACGGGTGCCTGGCCAGGAATACATTTCCACATTGGTCTTTGGTGCAAATCCATTCACCATTTTTTAGCAACTCTAAGCTAGAATGAGCCTGTAATAATTTGTGAATCTAATGATCATGATCATCAACATTTTTAAGACTGTGAACTGTATTCTTGTGGTCAGTAGTCCCGTATATTAGCCATTGCATCACAACTGGTTTGGTAGTTAAGGGTGACGACTGCTAATTGTCAGGTTGGTACTTTAAATCCTTGATTCAAGCTCTGTTGGAGCTCAATTCAAATCGAGTTGCTCTGGATAAGGTGTTATGCTAATTAACGGGATGTAAAGGCTTACTCACAATTACTCACAGCAATCCTATTGGCATCAAGTGACAGTAGCTAACAGAGGTAGACTCAAGTCACACGATTTGGACTCAAGTGTGACAGGACAAAATCTAAATATGACTTTGAACTTTTTCATAACGAATTGGACTTTGGAGCTTTAATACCCAAAAGGACTTGAGAGCCTCCATTAACATTTATAAAATTAATGAATTAAAATTATTTATTTATAAGTGTAAACAGAATATAAAGTCATGTAATGAAATATTTTGTATTGCTCGCATGGTGCTGTATGATCTTAACGCTACAGAGCTGAGCTGAAATCCCCGGGGGTTAAAGGTGGTGAGGGGGTCGTCCCACTAAATATAATAATTGTAAACTTAACCACATCATTTAAAATAATATATATGCATTGTATATATGCATAATATGCACTAAAAGAACGTGATCATTGTAAAGCACCATGATAAAGAAACACTTTACTGAAGTTTGCTTTCTGTTTATGCCTTTACAAACAATCTATGGACAATTATTCCACCAAATGTAGAACAGCTTACATGTACATGTACAAGACTTGATCATTTAATAATTCTAACCGTATAAAAAATAATTAAATGTACACTAATCGTATCCTATTGTGTGTGCCATCTACAAGCCATTATTGGTAGTGTTGGTTGACTGCACTGACTGATAGCACACTCAAACAACTGGGGCTTATCTGTCTTGACTTGGGAATTGTTTCCCGAAGTGAGAAGGCTTGTTCTAACCTCTGGAAGCTAGTAGGCTTTGACCCTGGCCACTGTACACGCATGTGCACCACTGCCAAGATCTCATACCAGCTGTAAAGCACGATGATGGAAGCATCATGATTGAGGGCTGCTTTGTTGCATCACGGTCTGGACAGCTTGCATTCTATGAGAAGGCAGAAGAATGAAAGGATAGAAATGCATCAGATTAAGTTGAACTGAAACTGGATGGCACAACCAGACACAACCAGAATAAATCAACAACAGTAGGTTTTGAAAAGAGGGGCAGTTCATGCAAGAAACGGTCCAAGAACAATCGCAGCAAGCGGTTTATAATCACCTTTACAGACATCACAAGATTGTGGTCTTTTAGAGAGTAAAAGAAAATGCCATTATAAAGAAGAGCTCCACCCACACACACACACACACACACACAGGCGCATAAGTACATGTCTATCCGTGAAAAATGTCAGCATCAGAGGAGTCATCCGTGTGGCAGGTGGACAGAACAGACTCAGACACAACACTCAGTCAGCACATAACAAACACTCAGTCAGCACAACAAACTAGAACAAACTGTCTGATACCCAAAACCTCATAAAGCTAGATCACAACAAGCACTCCTACTGAAAAGGTTATGTGGTTTCAAAGCAAAGCACTGGACTATTTTATCACTTAGATTTTGTAATACACATGATGTCATCCTGATCCAAAAGGCCTAGGGTTATGTTGGCTTTGCATACATTTGGCTTGGCCCTGAAGTGAGGGTCAAGTTGAGGTCAGGATCAAGCACTTGAGCAGGGTAATTTTAGGTCTGCTTTTATTTTCTCAGTCAATAGCTGAAAACGTTAGACTGAAATACAATAGTCATTTAGTTTTATACATAGCCTTTGGTTTTAAGTAGCAGCTAATATATATTTTTTTGTTTAATCACTTAATGTTTATGAATATTGATAATTGTCTGAATTTTCTTTACTATTTAAACCATTTTTATACTATTATGTAAAAATGTGATCACTTATGTATTTAATATTAAACCATAATCATATTCTTCCATTATTAGCATACCTCATACTACCTATTATTAATACTATCTACTACATTTTAACTATATACAAATATTAACTTTTTCACATTATAACCCCAATTTTCTGAACAGAGTAATACAGGGATGCAGTGGCACCCCTGTCTGGATTTGCCTGTACTGTAAAAAATGTAAAACCCTTGAGGTGCGATGGGTGTGTGTGAGTGGAAATAGGAGATGGGGAGGAGGTGGGTGTGGGAAATCAATCACAAGGCACAGCAAAGTATGTGCAGGGCTGTGTAAATGTACTAGGCTGTTTTTTGTTTTGTTTTTATGATATAATGACCATATTGAACATTGTTTATAAAAGGACCTTTTTTTTTTAAACTTGGATACCTTTCTGAAGCGACCATTTCCGATCAACCTTCTTCACACTGGGGGACAACTTGGCATCCTGTTGAAGCTATCATATACTGCTCACATAAATTAGGGGATTTTTCAAAATGAAATGGTGACCTATTATATATGGTGCATATTACTCCATATATAATATTAAAGTTTGCTCCCTGTTGAAATATGTTTAAAATGTGGTTTGACCAATTCTCAGCAAACTTTGCACAAGACCAGAAAACAACTCCAAGTTTATTGTTATTCATGCAGGTAAACGTAATATGGTTACCAATTTATAATAATCTATTGAACTAAAAATAGAATTGTAACATACTGCTCACGAAACAATATGAATACATGGGACTATACTATGGGACTATAGTCATTGCTTAATCGTTATTTGCAGACATTTAAGGTTAAAACATAGTACAGTAATAATATACATTTGGGGGTAATTGATGAGTCGCCTTCAGGCAGCTGTACAGCACAAAGTGTGTCTACAGCAGTTACACATTGGTGGTGTGATGGGGCAGGCAGGTGCCCCAGGGCAGCACTGGCCCAGTGCTGGCGCATTATCCGTAGAGCCCAGGGCATACATCCAAGCTTTAGATTTGAGAGTTTGTGACAGTGTTGGCCCACATAACAAATCAGAGCCTGTGGCTAGAGGATGGATTTGGAGGGGATGGGGATTGAAACCCTGAAGTTGTGTGCTCGTGTCTAACAGAAGCTTTAGGATCTTTTGGGATATCTACTCAAACAAACCTGACTGATGGCAATGACTATAGAGTAGAATACAAAAGTATGCTTAGTGTTTAGTCTTACAGTTTAGTCAGATAAATTAAGATGATCCCGTAGTAGATCTCGAGAAATGATGAAATAATGTCATCTCTTAGACGTGCACCACTACCTGCTTGTATGTGCATGCCTGCAGGAAGGTGATAACGGGTACGTGCACATGGAGGTTACCTATCATGCCACGTAGCACATGGCTGAGACACTCAGGTCAAAGGCCACGATAGGAGTCCTAGTGTCTGTTCCTCATAGTGCACATGGCTGACAACCAGATCATGGAGCTGCACAGAGGGCATTATGTCCTTTATTACAAAAATGAGGTGGACAGCAGGACGAGAACCTGGAGTTTCAGAGTTTTTCAGATTACCAAAGCCAGAACTGGTAGCTACACAATGGGGGTTTTATCAGAGATTTAGGCTGCGCGTATATCGTAATCTCAATTACCTTAATCTTTGAAACTGAAGATTTGCTGTCATTGGAAACAATGAATCCAGGAGCACAGGTTTGTACATGCAATCCTTTAAAAGGAAATAGGTGGCGTGTATGCAGGACAGATCTGCAGGATGGTCTCCAGCAGCAGATGGGCTCATTTTGTGGACTCGATTGGCGCTAGACTTGAAGCCCGGTGGCACTCCATTTGGCCTGGTTCGCTCCTTATCTGGATCAAGCTCCATTCCAGGTCGGCTGTGCGGGCTCAGTGGTCCAGCTGCTCACACTTCCATGGTCCAAATAACGATTAGACTCAGTTATTATCAAAGGCCTTTAGCAAACTGATGACACCTGATGTTACGGATGATTTCTTTACCCTGCCTTTACTGTTCTCTTGCCTTTTTACTTATTATATTATATTTTTGTTATTTAATGATTGAATTCTTTTTTCATAACATTGGCTGTACACCAAAACAAATATCTGCTGAGAAAACCTGTGCCCAGGATCTCAAAAATAAGTGGAAAACAGAACCAACATCCAACCAAACAGGACAAAGCTCTTTCAGTTTAAGCACATAAGTAATTTTACTAGGGAACATTGGATGGAAGTGCTGGATTCGTTCTGGATTTTTATTCACTTACAGACTTTGTTCACAGGGTTACGTCACCAACACAAGTCACACATGCCATTCAGAGATTCTATACAATACTTAACAGTGGGATCAGGTTACCCTTTGTATAACCATCCCTGGTTTTACATACAACCTTTACCTTGAGGGTTGTCAAAAAGCTCTTTAGCTGTACATTACCAAGTGAAAAGAACCTGGAGTGGCATACAGTATGCCTTCAATATTTTTTAATAGAAGTCCATATAACATTCTACTTTGCATATTTTAGTCATGTCCCCAGGTTTTCGGCCAGTCCTGAATGATGGAACATACCACAAGTCACAGGAAGGTCTTGACAAGTGAACAAACCTCCAGGAATGTAAAGCAGCATGATGGTTCAATGGTTTAGCTTCAAATAATGAGATTCCCTCCAGACATGCTGATGGTGCAGATGAAAACCATGACCAGGGCATCAGTTGAGTGTCAGCAGCACAATGGTGGTAAGACAAGTCAAAAAGAGAAGAAAATGAGGATGGTTGTCTTCAGGCCCATTGCTTGTTTCTTTGTGTTTATTCCAAAGTGTCTGCTTTGAAATCGTTGCCTCGGAGAGACATTGCTGATGCAGGGTACCTACCTTGTGTCTTGTCGCTGTGTTCAGTCTTGCCATGGTGTATGACTTAAGACATGAAAATATCTTTCACAATTTCATCATCTGGAGAGTTTGGCTGTTTGTCACCAGTTTTATGTGTCATTTTAAAATGCTGTTACTCTTTCAGCCAGTGACTCTGTTTCAACTTTCATATCACAAAATGGTCATTATCACATTATCTGTTTGGTATAATCTGGTAGGTATACACCTGACTATAACAGAAAAGCCAGGAGCCACTACTGTGCCCTTTGGGGCACCAGCAAATAGCTTACATGGTGCAGCTGTGGATCCTTTTCATGATACCTGTTATGATTGTCTCACAGGAAGGAACCAATGCACTGCCTCTTAAACAAAGCTGGATAGGCATTAAATAAATCAATAAATTTAAAAATTGTCTTCATCCTGCATGCTGCATACCCATAGGGGCAAAATGAGAACAAGCCACAGAGCGTAACACTAAGAGTATCTATTCATTAATTCGGTTTTAATTGCTTTCATAGGACAGTTACTAAATAGTTATTTCTGATGTAAATGTCCTTACAAACGCCTTCAAATAAAGCATAACCTGAATGAAGTGTCATATGAAGACTGCAGGGAACGCTGCACGGTCACAGATGACAGGAGTGCGGAGCTGAAAGTTAAATCCCCGCTTTGTATGTGTGTATCTGCGGCTCGCAGATTGCTTGCGGCATGTCTGTCAGTTCTCCGGTCCTCCCGTCGTCTCTCCAGACGTCGTGTCCTCACACTCGCCGAGCATGAGTCATCTTTTGGCACACACATGCCAGACGAGACTGGCAGGGAAGAGGCCGTCTGTGCCTGAGAAGTGTGCCATGGAGTCTGGCCCTTTCCCGCACCCAGCAAAGCCACTTTCACTCCCTTTATACAGAGGGATGAGGGAATTTTTCTTCCTGCATGAAGAACCAGAGGAGGGTGACCTCCGTGACCTCTGCTCAGATGTGATGCATGACTAATAAAGCAGGCAAGGCCTGAGTCAGGACGTGATGGGAGATGATGAGGGCAGCGATGACAAATCTGCCGAATTTGAAGGCCTTCCTGAGACTGGTAACACAAGCTTTACACTAAACAGGCCTGTATGGCAGGGTGGCAAGAGGGAAGCCTCGCCCAAAAAAGTGCCATAATGAGTCTCATTTGGGCTTCCGTTCCATGTAGCAAAAGGGTTTAGAGACCATGCTTGACAGAAGCTAGACTGAAACACAAGTACTCTATATGGCAAAAGCCATGGTGGTCTTAAACACCAAAACTGACCTAGGTATTATTAATAAATAACAAGGCAAACTTCAGAAATGTTGCTACTTCCCCTAAGAATGGTAATACTGTTAAGATGACAGCACCGGCAAATAGTGCATTGCTGACAAATATACACAGTCCTACAACAAACAAAGGTGTTAAATGGTGGAACAAAAACAAAACCACAGCCCAACCGTAAAGCATGGTGAAGGAATCATCATGGGTTTGGGCTGCTATGCTGCTTCAGGGTTTGGACTGAAATCCCATAATGTCATGATGTCGTGTGTGTACCGATGCTATCTGTAGCCGATCACTGTGGCTGAAGTGTTATCAGCCATCAGCTTGGAAAAAATGGCAACAGTAAATACAAAACACAAATAATGTGGCCTCATGTTTTAGAGCATGTTTGTTTTAGGTTGGTCCAGCTTTATTTTAGATACGTTATTATTCAATTCATTCTCTGAGAGATTTTTGGGAGGACTGTGGGTAAACTGTACCCGTTCCAAATCCTGTCCTAATGACTATTACAGCAGCTTTGTGGGCAGAAACACACACACACACACACACACACACACACACACACACACACACACACACACACACACACACACACACA